>JAIUND010000564.1:0-63793 GCA_034699125.1 Gisinianus flammeolus
GAATGCGATCGTTTTTCTGGAAATGTTCCGATCAAGTACGCATTCCGATCGTTTCCGAGACTTTATTTTTGAACGGGGAAGGCTGAAATGAGAATCATTAAATGTGGGGAAAGCAACAGGCTATACTCTTTGAAAGGCTGAACACAAACAATATACACATATATACAGAGATAAAACCCCAAATTCCAGCTACCACTCCCACAATTCACTCTCCACATGGCACGCGCCAAGGAAAACAGCCAAAACAAATATGTAAAAAAACTCTCTGAGTGTTGTTTTCAACCTGCAAAGATGAAAAAAATTAAATGCAGGTTCAAAAAATCCACTTGACGCGGTGATTGTGAGTACGAATGAGCAAGGCATAAAAATATCAATATCAATATATAAAAACATCATGCAAAACAAATCCAAAATGCCTGCAAAAAATTGTCTTGGTTTAGAATCATTTGCCTTGAAATTACAACATGTTTTGTGCTTGGTCTATCTCTGGCGGGGAAATAATCGGATTACAGGTGAGAATTAATTGCTTACTCTTCACTCGTTAATGAACATGAACATGCAAAAACAAAATTAGAGACAAGTCCTCAAATTCAATTCAAGTATACAACCCTTCAAATAGTGAAAAGTGTTGACGTAAGGCAATTGACAGGAGTTTCCTTGCATAATCATTCTTTTCAATGGCATAATGTTTCCCAAGTTCACTCGAGTAATTCACACGCTGAGAGTCTTTCAACTACTTTTACTCGGTTAGCCAGGTAGAATGAAAATGAAAATGAAAATATCGTTTGAAAGTTAAAATTCAAGATGAAACATGAAAACTCATTTCTACCATCAACTTTTATCAACAAAACCACATTCCCACTATGTTTAGATATTAATTATGCTACAGGTTCAATTTATATGAAATGAATGCACCCACACTTACTTTTCTCTTCCTACTATTACATGTATATACATACATCCATTTTTTAGTGCACATGAAATGAATCGTAATTTTATTAAAATACAGTTACAAATATCAAACTGACGACTGTGCAGACTGTGCACTAAATCATATGATTTTTTTTGTGGACTGTTTGTGTTGGCATAAGAATTGATTGCCATGAAAATATATGATTTGATGCAATTAATTATGATTTAATGCATAGGAAAATGAACGATAAAATTCACATATTTATTTAGTACATATGTACTAAATAATTCTACCTATTTACTAACTAAAATTACACGTAGGAAATGTAGAGTAAATATCATTTATTCCTAAAAATAGGTTGTAAATAAATGTGAGTAATAGTAAATAAATACACAGTATTTAATAAGACAATGATTTTCTATATCCTCGCCTCACTTCTAATCTTTCTCACAGTGAAGCTCAATTACCAATCATTTACCTGGAATTGCAGCGTAAAAATCCAATCAAAAGTACAGCTTAAGTAGATCGGAAATGGGGGACAGAAATTCATAAATATTGATAGATAATTTAGGCGAGCACTCTCAATTTCATTATCAACCATTTCAATTTATTAATTCCTCATTTTGCTACTTTATTTAAAGTTCTTTCCGTCTTATTTCAATTATTGAAAGATTAAAAATCTTTATAAAAGAGAAAATCCATCCATTTCATAATTGTTGATTCATCGATTAACAGTTTGTGTCAGTCGCCACTGTATGAAAATGGAAAAATAATAATCAAATGAGAGTCTTTTGTGATACAATCAACGGCTGAAAGTTTATAACTGGAAAAAAACAGGAAGATTCAAGTTGATACAGGAAAAAGTAGAGAGAATTGAACGTTTATGAGTGTAGCAAGCGAAAGAGAGAGAGAGAGAGAAACAGGGAGGATATACATATAAAAATAAAAGGAAAAGAGAGCACATGTGTTGCCACAAAAGACAATTCAATGCCGTGTGTGCAGTGCAGTGCAACACACTACCTATTCCATATTACATTACACGTTGTTGTATTGTGTGTATTTTGAGGTGTAAGTACTGGGGGGAAATTGAAAAGATGAAAAGACGTTCTTAAGAAAAGAGTTTTTTTTGTCTCTCTCTCGTTCTTTCGTGGGTCCCGAGTTCATCTGCTCTGGGATCTGAAGAACAAAAAGAGGGAACACCTGGCCAAGTTAAACTTAACACGATCCATGTCACGACACAACACACAACATTAACTCAATGAATATCACGTAATTCAAATTAATTCTATTACATGCTCACATTTCTGTGTATAGTAAAATATCATGTGGTAATGTGTGTAGCTGTAGCTGAAGCTGGTCTAACTTGAACTCATATTCATATTAAATATTAGTCATATTTCTAGACTTCCGAACTTTTTTGATACACCGTTTTCTTGACTGTATCACATAGGTAGGTCAACGAATTGGAAGTCGTAAATCCCTTCACAGTTAAATCCACATTGAGTTGGGAGTTGGTCTTGGTCTTGGTACATTCGAATTTTATTTATTTACAATATTAAATCAAGTCTGAATGAGTCTGTCTGTCTCTATCTCTCCCTCTCTCTCTCTCTCTCTAGCTATGGATTTGCACGGGGGAAGGTAAACGAAAAAACATGGACGGGAAGTACACAAGAAAAGTTTGTAAGTTGAAGCGATTTTCTTTTGTAGAATTTCTGGAGTGTCCCTTTCGTTCGTTGACTGTGGTCTCTTTCTCTTTCTCTTTATCTCTGTCCTCTCTCTCTCTCCCTCTCTCTCTATTTCTACATATATGGACTTTACTCTTCTTTAAACTACTTTACTTTTTTGCTTGTGGGCTGTGTCTGTTTCTGTTTCTGTTCCTGTTCCTGTTGCTATATGAATCAGGGCACTTGCCTTCTGAAGGTTGTCTCGGTTTTTCAACGTTTGTTTTCTATTTCTCTGTCTACCACTGTATACAGTATACCCGAGGGACAGAGACCTCTCACTCTCTCTCTCTCTTTCGCTCTCTCTACAGACTCTTGTTCCTCGCCTTGATCAAATGGAATGAAAAGGTTTTGGCTGTGGCCCCGTAGGTCTTATGTTTTGAGTTGTCCCTCTACATGTGTTGTGTGCTATGGATTATGGAATGGACCCAGGACAAGAACTAATATCGAGGCGTAGGTTAAGAATCTTATTAGATTTGTCCGTGTCCGTGTAATTCCTGCAAGAACGAGAAGATTCGCTGGCTATATATATATATATACGATATACCGGTGGATGAGGCAAGGTGAAAAATGGGTACAAGTAAGGAGCATATTATAGAGTGTGAGAGGATCTCTTCTTATCGTTATATAGACCATATAATTCCCCGTATTTCCATCCCAACATGAACAAGAACATGAACATGATCATGATGATAAAACGAACTTGAAGGTCTCCACTCTCAACTTTGAACGTGAACTTGTACTCAAACTTTGTACTCTGTATCCAGCCTTTCTTACGATCCAATTCCAAACCATTCATACTAGAAATAGAGCTTGGAAGATGAGTCTCCATTTCACTATCGTATAACACTATGTACATACAACAGTACAACACAACTATGACTTGGACTGTCACCAAGGAAAAGTAGTCTAAGTCTAAGGCACCCTCCTCTCAATGTGGATCAACTATATCTATATCTATATATATATATCATTGACCAGTGAACCAATTTATTCCCTCAGCTGCTCAGCTGCACCTTTTGCCAAAAAAGAACAAGGAAAAAAGGTTCTGATTGGGCTTAGTAGATAATGGACATGGAAATGGAAATTCGATTCGAATCATCTTATACGAGGGAAAATCAACATGAGAATCAAAAAATCCTCCATGCTCCCTCCTCGCCTAAATCCCTTTCACATTTAACTCAATTGAAAATCCTCTTTTCTTTTTCCCTCTCCAAATCCAAATGCGGAGCCAGATTGTTTCATACATGTGAATATGCAATTTTGAATTCTTCATCTCAAATGAACTGCACACTGCAAACGACAATCAATTTCCGTCTTTTTCTATCTATACTATATATATATTGCCTTTTGTTCTAACGACAGGGACAAAAATTCCTCTGATTTGTATATGCACAAATTAAGAGTGTAAATATTTCATGTTTGATTGGAGGGGAAATTGCAAGGAAAATTGATAAGGACGACACGCAGATTGTTTTTAGGTAAATATTGAAGCTGGAGAAACAAGGAATGAGTTGAGGTATGCAATTCAACTAAAGAATGAATTCAAATTCAAAATTCAAGGTAAGTCCTCTTAAAACATTTACACTTAAAATCACAATAACCATAAGCTCTTTCTTTTCCTATTTCTCCCCTTTCTCTTCTTCTTCTTCTTCTTCTTCTGCTTCTTCTGTCTGTGTATATTGCATCATTGAAAGGAAATTTTATTTCCATTTCTATTTGAAAAGGGAATGGTTCTGTCTGTATATGTGTACATATTTGTGTGTGTGTGTGGATCTTTATGAATAAAACTCCTACAATGGATGACTGACAATGAGATTGCCTCAATGGTTTCAATGAATAGAACTGACCTGACCCCGAAAACCTCTTTCGTTTCTCTCTCTTTCTCTCTCTCTCTCTCTCATTTTTTTCTTTCTTTTTGCTTTCAAAGTCTAAGAGATATTTCTTTTCCATTTGTCTGTCCGTCTGTGCTGTGAGTGTATGGCTACATATTTCGGGATACACAATGTTTAAAGCTGTTCCACACAAATTTATTTCCATTCAAAGATCGACAATCGAAAGAGAGAGAAGAGAGAGAGAGAGAATGTGAGGAGAGAGAGAAGCCAGGAGCCAACAGCTTGTGCCTCAAATTCAAACAGGAATTGGAAATTGAATCTCAAGCTAAACAGAAGCACCTTTGACACAAATACAAAATGTCTTTTTTTTCCTTCTCTCTCTACTTTTCTACCTTTCTTTTTTTTGGTCTCATCGTCATTGAGGAACGCATTACAATTTAAAATTTATTGCCAAGTCCTCCTTTTACTTTTACGGATGGGGATCCAATAACTTTGATACATATTTAAGAGCGTATCGATGGGTGCATCAGATGCTTTTTAAAAGAAATGAGGGCAACTTGGAACGAACGAACGAAGGAAGAAGGAAGGAAACCGCCGTATTGAGGATCCAAATATACGATATAGGGATGTGAATATGTGAATTGAGAATCGGGAATCAGATGGACAAGCTTTTAAGAGGAAGTGTTGTGTACGATATTCACGTTGAACAGATTTCCAGGTAGACAAGAGATTTGTTTTTCAAGGGTTTCCTCCTCACTCCTGACGACTTTGTACTCTGTATATGAGTTGAGGAGAGCGTAAGAAATTTCCATGGCGACAATTGACGATGGAAAAGAGGGAGAGCGAGCGAAGAGCGAGAAATGCTTTCGGATTTTTTCCGCAGACGTTGAATATCGATGCTCATAGTTTAATTTATTCTTTTTGGGGATGCCGCAACCAATAAAATTGAGGCGGCGGCTCACAGATGAGTTTCTCTCACTCTCTCTCTCTCTCTCTGTGTCTCTCTGTGTGTATTTGGAATTACTTGTGATGATTTTCCTCATGTCTCGTGTCGCTCTTTATTTTCTCGTCCTTTCTATAGATTTTATGGTACCGACAACACATGATTTACCTTTCAATTCTTTTACTCACTCTCTTTCCCTCTCTTACATACAAATAAGACCTAGGTAATTCATTTACGATTCACAATTTACAATACTCATTCTCTCTCTCTCTCTCTCTCCTCGTCCCATTTAACACAGCATTTACATTTTTAGGTGTACAAAAAAAGCTCTCCGGGATTTGATGAGTTTGCTTTTGGTTTTTTGGGCTTGGGAGTGTGCTCGAATTCCGTTTTGGTTCAGAATACTACAGAATTGAGCATTATGAAGAGCCAAAACCGAAGAGAACGTGGAAGATCATCATTGGAGGATGGAGTTGTCTGTTAGAATAACAAGCATCCAGCCAATTATGTGTATGTGTTAAAACGGGATTGTACACACACACATGTATATTTTTCCTCATCCATGATTAGGGTTGATGGCAAATGGGCTGAGAGAGAGAGAGAGAGAGAAAGAGAGAGAGAGAGAGAACACACAATCAAAGCTGAGCTACTCGGCAAGTGTTAGCCAATTATCCAATTTTATAGCTTTACCTTCTGCTCTCGCCGGAGCTGCTGCTTTGGAGCAGGTCCCATTTAAATCAGACTCACTTGTTAAAAAGTAAAGTCCATAGTGCATTATTATAATTATTTATAATGCTGTGTCAACTTTCCTAAATCTCATTCTACTAAATCTTGTACATATGATGATACGCAAGAATTACTGGGAGAAATCTATACTGGATTCATCTGATCCCCACCAAATTCATTTAGCCTGACTCTATATAGTTTCACAGTTTTTCCATGTATTGTTGTTCCATGTGAAAAATTAATGAGTTGGATTTTGCAAGGGATGTCAATGACATTTGGAAATGGCATCTCTTACAGTTGGGAAATATCTGTATTGTGAATTATGTACGATATTATGAAACTACATATTTGTGTGTGTTCGTTTGATTTGGATTTCAAATTGTGAATTCTTTGGATTTGGATTTGTAATTCGTATACATATTTGTAGTTGTGTGTGTAGCTCCATTTCCAGCAGTTCGGACTCTCTTTTCTCTCATCCGAAATAAATCATAATGAATTTGATTTATTCGAGTCGACTCGACAATGTTTATTTATCCTTGCTGGTATATATGAAGTTGTATATGTTAGTGTAAATGTAGCTGGTGCTGGTGGATGGTGGATTTGTCTAGGATGGTGATTTAGGTGTATGCAAAGCATTTGGGAAGTGCAAGGAAAATGAGAGATTAGAATGTAGGGAAAGAGAGAGAGAGATTTACAATTCAATGCGAAGGATATAGAGCATAATTTACAAATATTAGTCGTACAAAAAAAAGAGCCGTCTACATGGAAACTTTAGGCGAGAAGGAGAAATGAAGAAGCAAAGAAAAAGAAGAAGAGGGGAAATGAGAATGAGGAGGAGATGATGGTGCATCTGCAGATGCAACGAGAGACTCAACAAGGAGCAGGAACAGAAAAAGGAAGAGAAAAAATGGGAAGAAAAGAGGCCACAGGTAAAAGGTGAAATGGTATGAAAAGGTGAGAGAGAGAGAGAGAGAGAGAGAGAGAGAGAGAAACGGCGTAAGCATATGTATATGTTTGCTTTACTTTGTTTGATATATATTAAACGAAGTATGTGTAGGTAAAGTCCGGGTGAGGATTTTACATATTTTATATATATATTTGTGTAAGCCTGCATAAATCAAATGCGAGAGAAAGATGACACCGCTCGCCTTCTCGCATAAAAATTCCCTTGGAGTTTTTCCCTGTGGACTGTAGACTGTGACTTGGGCTTGGGCTTCAACTGTGACGTTGACTTTGGGATAGTTTTTCGTGAAGAAATGACGCCTTGCCTTGTGTAGGTCAGGTAAGGAAATGCTTGAGTTTGGGCAACACTTTGCTCCTTCCTTTCTAATAGGGAAAAAATGTTAAATGTTCCTACAGGAGGATTTCAAAGAAAAATGTGAACAAAGGTAATAAATAATGTGACACAATCCGTCGGCTTCACGTTCAATGAATTTTTACCTCACACACACACACACACACACTCTCTCTCTCTCCTTCCTTCATACGTTCGTTCTGTCGTCCCCATTCCCCAATTCCCCATTCAACATTCACATTCAACTCCCCACCGCTGGGACTCACTATCAAACTCTGGAGACCGTGAAGAAAATATTGAATTATTAAGGACACCTAGCTGGAATTTTCACGTTTATCTAGAAAATGTTCAATGTCTAGTCCCAAATCCTTTGACAAACAACTGTCAAATTTCATTCAGTTCCTTAACTTAAAATCATTATCCATTTGCAAGGTAACACTTTATTCAAATCCAAATTCTTTTCTTGTCCAGATACTACGCCAAAATCCAAAATCCCAAATCCATTGGTTTTGAGATTTGTTCAACTTTTCCAAAGGAACATCGCATGAATTTTGTTTTGATCCATGATATATCTGTAATTGGTAATGTCCGTACATATTAGTATTATTGTCGCAAAAGAAGAATCAAATCCTTGACGGATTTTCTCATCTCGTTATTTGGATCGAGTAAATATGAAATGAAATGAAAAGAAAATCCGATCTAAAAATAAAGTGTTGTGTAAGTTGTAAGAATGAGAAGAAGAAAAAGAGAGACAAGAAGACTGACGAACGGAAGAATATTGTTGTGAGATGATTTTTTCCCTCGTATTTCTTTTGTTAAGTCAAAGAGAGTTGTGCGGACTTGGACAATGGCGTGGCAATAAATATAATGCAGTACACAACTATTTGACGATGAGGATGAGAGTCTGTCTCAGACTCTCATCTGAGGAAAAGACAAATGTCAAAGGTTTATATTGGGTGGAAAGTGTGTATCTTATGTGTGTGCGTGCGTGCATATGGACAGAGTGATTGTGGTGGTAATGGAAAGGAGATGAAGAAGTATAGGAAGAGCAAGGAACTTTCACGATTCACGAGTCTCCTATAAATGTCAACATACGTGCGTGTGCGTGCGGATGGAGTAAACAGTGTGGCCTCCATATGTAATGTAATGCGTATCAACATACGTTTCGATTCATTCCTCATAGAAGCTTTGTGACTCTCTGGCTTTGGCTTTATTACTTACGCACTCTATTCCTTGCACTCACACTCACACACACACACATCCACGCAGTTTACAGCCGCTCAACTACAATAATCTCCTAATCCAAAAGCCAAAAGCCAACCTTCAACCAACACATATATAAATGTAATGTACAAAAATCCTTTTTTCTTTTCTCTATTCTTCTCCATATATACGAGAGGGAGAGAGAGAGAGAGATAGCGAGTGAGTTGTATCCACTATTCTCACTGCTTTGTAGGTACAATCTGTATGACTCCAATTCCAACTACAATAATATAACAGGAAAGAATGGAGGATGGAGAAATGAAATCAAAATTTGGAGAGAGAGAGAGCCAGTGAGAGGATGAGAAGACGAGAAGACCACACAAATTTTATGGCTGGTAATCTTTGTGTCCGGGTGCCTTTTATATTCCAATAAAACCCGCATAAAAATGTTTACATGTCAACCCAGAAAGAGAAGGAGAGAGAGAGAGAGAGAGAGAGAGAGACTCGAGTCAACCGGGGGAACCTACTTAAAGCCACATAAAAATCTTTTCTTTTCTTCACCCTCTTTCCATTTCCAATTCCATTGAGTTGTCTAACGTCCGAGTTCTTTTTTTGCAAGTTTCGTTTCACTTCAACTCTCGAGTTCGAGTTCGAGTCCTGGTCCAGAAAAAAAAGAACTTGTTCGCTCCTATTTTTTTTTTTTTTACTTTGACTCTGACTTTGGATTCTCAATTCTCAATTCTCAATCATCAATATTCTTGAACATAGTACGAAAAAGAAATGGCAGATCTATTGGAATGGAAAAAATGGAAAACGACAGGGAGGAAAAATCTGTTGGTTGAAAGTGGAAATGTTTCACAACTTGTCATTTATCTCTGTAATTGAAATCCCGTTAATGTCGCGAGGACAAAAGGGAGCAAAAGTCGTCGAGAGTCGTAAATATCCTCAACTATTCATTCATCTATGGATTATCAGTATATATCTCTACAGAGTGCAAACACACGGCAAATTCCCTTTGACAAACCCAAGCAAACCAAACCAAACCAAACCAAAAACCAACAAAGTAGCTACAAATAAGGGGGCTTTCTCTCTTTCTCTTCCCATTCACGAGCTTGGGTTATAAGGTTTTCGATGATTCCTAGACGGATTTTCCGTAGAAGTTGGAGGAGCATGATTTTATCCCGCGTCTGCCCTCTAACGATCCTCATTTTGAGACCTACATACTAGAAGTCGTTTAAAAATAATAATAAATACATTTGTCTTGGTTTTTTTTATCTTTAACTTTTGTATTGATGACAAAGGACGTTGGAGAGCTTGTATGTATAAGATACATATGTATATTTAAAAGCTGGAGCCCGGACCTAGAAATTATTTTTAGTGTCACCTTTGTCTCTCTTTCTCTATATTCCTCGTTGGCATTTCTACCGATCTGCAGACATGCAGTTCAAGTTGGCAAATATTTTGGCAAAATCGTTAAATTGCCATTACCAACGTAGTTTATGTTGAGATTGGTACGGGTTGTCGATTGTCGGGTCGTTATCGTTATCACAAGACGACATTTTTCTAATGAGCCAAAGACATGTTCACAATCGCTTAGCTGACAGACAGGAAAGAGAGACAAACCAAAAGCCAAGAAGGCAAAGGAAACAACAAATCTGTTCTCGTTTCCACTTTCACATCTCCACATTTTACCGAGTTGTCACTGAGTCAATTGAAAGGATCCGGAGCGATTAAAGATTAAATCAGCCTTGAAAAGTCCTTCAAGACGACGACGACGATGACGACTCTGATTCTCATATTCGCACTCTCTTGACACAAACATGAAAGACAAAAAAAAAAAAAAAAAACCTATCGGATTTCTATTGTCTTTTGGCTGGTGATTCACTAGAATGAGTTCAACTGCATATGTGCATTTTGATTTCCATTCCAGAAAATGGAGAATCCTTTTGGCCAACGTTCAAAACTCAAAACATTCAATTGTCCCACGACATAAAATGGAAATCAAATACAAATACATATAGGTACAAATAAATACTTAAGTAAAATGGGGGAATGAATGGCGACACAAAACCCCTCGGATTTGTGTCATTGAAATCCATCAGTCAAAAAACCATTCCAATTTGAATTTGGAATTCTTTGAAATGTCTCGCTAAAAACTTAAAAGGGAATTAGGATTTGGCCGGGAATATACATAATAAATTTCAAGGTTTCTCCTCTGAAAATGTCTTTCTTGCTAATGAACTGCAGACCAGACACATAGTTTTGAAATTATCACTTGTTGGAGGAATGTCAATGAAAACTGGAGCTGCTTTCCAGTCAGCTCCGGCCATCACCATAAACGTAAGGTTTTCCTGTATGAAATGTAGATTGTTTGGGGATGTGATAGTAAATTTGGTTGATTTACACAAAAAAAAGGATTGATGATTGACGAGAGACGGTAGGTAAAGCTTTCCTTCTTTTCCCCTCTGTACAACCTTTAGTTTTTTAGTTTTTTTTATACAGATTACTCTCGGCTTTTTTTTTTACCATACTTTTAATCTTCCCCGTGTTTACAGCTCAGAACGGTCTGTCCAGTTTCATTTTGTAATGCTCATTTGGACTTGAAAACCATGATATTTTTATTGAAAAAAGTTGAAAGCACCCCGATGGACTATGTAGATAATGAAGAAGAAGAAGCGCTGGATGAGTCCCAAACATTTCCTACCCTTCGCGCTCCCTTTGATCTCCTCATAAAAGTCCGTGGAAATCACCCACATTTTTTTCTTCATCTTCTCCTTCTCTCGTTCTCTCTCTCTCTTTCTCTCTCTCTTGCTTTCACATTAGTGTCGAGAGGAGCCGAGACGATGAAGGTTTGGAGTTTGGACGAATTCCACGTGTACTCAAAATGAGAGATTCCCCGAGTCTCATTTGAATTTCAAGACTAAACACGAACCAAAAGGTAAATAAATATAGAAATCCGTATTTTTTAAAAGACTTTGACTGCCTCTCGTCTTTTCCCTCGCCGCACATTACGAATATAAGATAAATCCACCAGCAATAGAGTAATAGAAATTATGACTGAGACAGAGGCCAAACAACTGTCCGGAGTTACAGGTAAAATGGCTATATATATATACATAATATATATATAGGTATATCGGTATATGTGGAGACAGAAGCATGGAGAAGATTCAGGTGAGGGATTTCTCATTTGGTTCAAGTATGGATAAGGCTTCAAATAGAAATAAAAGTAAAGACATTGAAAGACAAATATAGGAAAGTGGGAAACAATGAGAGAGGGAAATTGAGCAAAGAAAACCAATTTACCTATGCCTTTTCTTCTTTTTGGGTCCTTTTGATTGAAAAAAATATTTTGTTTATGAGAGAGCGACTTAAAATGCGTTCACAAAAAATTGTGCCTCCGTTGTTCTTGTTCTTATCTTCACCCACCTACAATTTTTTCTTTCTTTCTTTCTTTCTTTTGTTTTTTTGCTTTCCACCATAAAACTCAAACTAACAAGAGGAAAACAAAAGGGGGAAATCATTTTGAGACTCCTGTACTGTTGTGTGTGTGTGTTGCAAGTATAAATATAGGAAAAAATCGGGAATAAAAAAAAATGTAACAGTTAGCTTGAAATAAGAAAAATGCGGCAGGTGTTGCGTCAAGTCCTCACCCTTCATTTCTCTGTTTTTGTTTTTTATCCTCCGGCACTCAACGCACACATATACGACTGTATATTATTGTATACATATAGATACATATAGAATATATACACACACGAGTATACGAGCACGAGACTCTGGACGTTTAACTAAAACACAAAGTGAGGCAACAACGGCAACTTGAATTGCAATATCAATAGCAAAAAAACGGAGTAAAAAAAAAGCTGAAACTCTGAAACGGAGACGGAGACTGGCCTTTGGTTATTTATTATTTATAAAAGTGTATGACGGTTATAGAAAAATATAGAGCGTTAATGACTTGACTCTGTTTGTACACGAGTCGAGATTTGAATTTCGAATTTTGAACCGTTTTGAACCGCTCCAAATTGCCTTGAAGAAGAAACGAGTTGAAATCCAGAAGATCAACAAACTACACTACACGACAGATTACAAACAACGAATGGATTCAAATTTCAAATTTTTATCATTTACAAAAGGTCCTTAAACTCTTCAAGAAACCCCTTCTTTTTTTTGGTATACTTTGTCTTCAAAATTTTATGTAGTTTTTATCTTATCTTCCAGCTTTGTTTTTTATCAATTCATTTTTATATATTCCCCCCCCCCCCCCCACCCCCGCACGATTAGATTACTACGACAGTCCCTTCATTTCTTCAACTTCTTGGTACTTGAAACGGAACGGGAAAAACCCGGAATAGTCAAATTTCGAAAGTTGTGTTCTCATTTTTATGTTGTTTTGTCGTTAGTTGATTATTACGGGAGGGAACAAATGTACCTAGTTAAAATAGGAAATTGAATAAAGTCTCTCTTTGCTCGTACAGTTTTAATTTCAATTTCGTTTCCATCTTATCTTTTGTCTCTCTGTAGTCCTCTGTACGCACAGTGTAGAAAAAAGACGGGGAAATTATTATTACTTTTTTTGTGTTTAGTTTATGATTGTGTGTGTGTCGTGTGGATCTGATGGAGGTTCGTTTTCGTTTCCAGTTTCAGTTTTTAGATGCATCTGCATCTGTTTTCCTAATTTTTTCTTCTTCTTTTCTCTGGAGGCTCAGGTTTTTCATCAAGCCGCGCGCGTTTCATTTCAGTTTGTCTTCTTCTTCTTCGTTCGTCTTAAGATTGTGTTGGGGAACGTTTAACCCCAACCATAATCATGTGCACACAACACACAACACATATGGACTGTGTTTTGAATTCATTTTCATCTTGTATTTTGGATGTGGATGATCGGGACATGTGGCAGACGTCCGAGGAGTTTTGTCCTCCCCATTCCGTGTTTTATTATTATGTTACTGACAGGCCTCCAGACTCTTCCTCTCTTTCTCTCTATCCTTACAGACTCCTCCGTATCCGTATTTCCCTCATACAAATACTGATATTGATATACATAAATAGATATACTGTAAACTGTAAGCTGTAATGATACGGAGGAGATGTTGGTCTTCATCTCTGTAGCTTCTGGTCATATCATCCTCAACCTCACTCTTTAACCAAACTACATGATAATTCCTTCAATGTGTATCCTTAAAATAGTTAATACTACAATAGTTGGATTGCTCATTGAAAACATAGGGAAAAATACAACTATCCATTAAACATTTGACTCAATGCGCCATACAGAACCAAAAGGAGGGAATTATTCCAGCAGGTTGATCCTGATTATGATTCTTGATCATTTCCTTCAACAAAATTCAAACTACATATTGTATATGTAGGGATACATAATAATACAGTATATGTGATGGCTGTACTTTTTTTGTATGCCATATGGACAGTGGGCTCAATTTTTGGTAGAGACAGTGGATTTTTCTTTGCAGGTTGATTCCATTTCCATTTAACGGGGGTCAAGTCGTCAAGTGAAGCACAGCACAGGTTTTTGGTTTTTTGGTTTGGCATATGATCAAGGAAAAGGACGGGATGGTTTCACTGGGAGTTTTAAGACGAAGACCAAAACCAAGACGAAGAGACGAGTATCATGATGACGGATGGCTGATGGTTGATGGACAGGGGGATTTGTTTTTGGTGGGGAGGAAAAACAATCTAGTTGTAGCTGTAGTTATAGTTGTATGATGAACATGTGGACGAAGAAGACATTAATTTCATTAACAGAGTACAGACAATGGAAAAAAGGGGAGAAGTTCATTTTTCTTCTTTTGACTTTCTGACGAAGTGAGTTGAGGTGGAAGTATTGAGAGAGTTGAGGAAAGAAAACGCGAGAGAGAGAGAGAGAGAGAGAAAAGGAGGTTTGGGGGAAATGTTTGACTTTTGGAGGGCTCGTGCTAACTCATGTATGTAGCTTTTTGACTTTTGAGTAGGATGAGAACTTTTAGACTTTTGGACTAGATTCTGGTTCAAGGGGGATTTGGATTTGTACAGCTTTAATTGTTAATATAAAAAAATAATATACTTTGTAGATATTTTTTATTAATTGAATTTACAGTTGACGCCCTTCATTCGGGAAATTACGTCTTGGACATGTATCCGTAGAATTTGACATTTTCCTTGGAGTAATTTGTACATTGTTCATCTAAATAGGGCTGAACAACGGGAGTCTGGACTTTGGAGTTTGGAGTTTGTAGTTTGTACATTGTAAATGGGAGTATTAATGCAAGGGAAATTGATTCATTCTGGTGGTACATAATTCCTGTACTTGTTTTACTTGTAACTTATTTAATTTACGAAGACGAACAAGTTTTTTGGGAGTGGAGAGGGGAGGAATTAAGAGAGAGAGAGAAGCGTGCCAGAGAGACCACATGTAAGAGTTTTGTTACCCGTTTTACCAAACCAAACCAAACCAAGCCAAACCACACACATAGGCATTGGGACAGACATAGACACGAGTCACTCAGTATATTATTACAGTATGTGTGGAGAGTAAATAGAGAAGGAATCCTCGATCCCAAACTTCAAGTCATAAATGTCTGTGTTTTTATTAAAATTAAGTAAGTTACCACAAATCCCTTCACGTTTTACGTTTTGTCTGCGTTTGACGGATATCCCACAACCAACCAGCAAAGTGAATAGGGGAAAAAGAAGAAGAAGAAGAAGAGAGAGAATAAATTCACTTGTACATTTATGCATGTGGCCCTTTTACTGTATTTACTATTTACGTTTTTCTCTCAATTTTTTCGCTTTTCCCAATGACTGTAATTATCAGTATGATGAGTCCTTATTCATATTTCATATCTGTAGTTTGGAGTGGGTGAAAGGTAGTGATTATGACTTTAACATGCGATACAATATACAATGCACAACATACAATGCTAATTATAATTAATTGTGACTATCTCCACTTGCTTTTCATTCACATCAGTCGAACAATACGTCGTAAATTTTCATTAGTGTACATACAGGAATAGGAATTACATACAGCCAGTACTGTCATCATTTCATCATTTGTATACAAATGTACACGCAATACATATATCGTTTATATACAAATATCTATACATACCTGCACATATATTTCGCATATGATTTGTGATTTGTGGCTTGTGGATTTCACACGGTCATCCGCAGCATCCGCATTGAAGACGACCACAAAATTTCCTAGAAATCCATCAGTATTTAATTACTACCGGATAATCATCATTATTAATATTATTATTATTATCCCCCATCATATTGCATTAACTTATTTATATAGTTCATTTGTTCTGTTCTGTTCTGTTAGTTTCATAATCCATCGTATCCCTCCTCAAAATTTAAATCCCTCGTCCAAACGCTCCATCAATTCTCATGACTCGACGCTTGACCAACAGTAACAAATGGCCTGCTCATTGCCTATCTTCAACATTACAGAAGTGGTGAACAAGAGAACTAAAAATCCTTATTATGTACATGCAATGTATCTCGTGCGTTCTATGGAGAATAGTTTAGTTGGAACTTGCCTTGTTGAGGGATAGGCAGACCGATACCGATGCGGGGCGCCCTCCCCGCTAAACAACTTCTTTGAAAATCTGAGCAGGCCATGTATTACTGTTGGTCAAGCTCAACGACAATGATATTCAAAACCAAGTCAAAAACCAAAAAGGGGAAAATGCAAATGTGTCTCTTTTCCCCCGTTTTCTTTGTCGCGTGTTCTTCGGATTTCCAATTTTGATTTCGACTTTGACTTTCGGCTTTCGGCTTTCACAACCCCCCCCCCCCCAGTAAAACGACCACGAGACATAAAACCGTTATGTTTTATGACAATTAAGAAATCTTACATAATCCAAATCCACCGCATGTTTCCAATATGTCATGTACATATATGCTAGAGATTGATGACGAAAGAAAGTGAGCCTCCTAATGTATCAAACTCTTGTTCGTTCACCTATATATTACAAAATGATCTGTAAAATTCCATTTAAATACAGCTGACTGACTCTCTTTTTCGGCCCACTTGCAGACTGGCTTGAAAACTATACTATACACTACGGGGATGTGATTCGAATTTCACAACAATCCACGACAGACAGATCTACATGTATACAAACTATCTGTATATAGAGAAGGAGAACGAGAGAGAGAGAGAGATCTATGGTGATGACGCTATGGCTACACGAGTTCACATTTAAATTGGAAACAGTTGTGTCGTAGTTCGTAGTAGTCATAGTTTCACTTGTACACACATAGGCCATAGACTCAAGCCATATAGTCACATATATCTACATGTACTTCTACAGTCACTCTGACTCTACGCGTCTTTGATACGGATAGATGTGTTACACACACAGAAAACGACATGTGCCTTCCCTCCACGTGCCTCACTTTCTCTCTCTCTCTCCCTCGTTGAATGTGTGTTGAAAAGAGAAGTAGAACTGGAACTCGGCATGCATATCCCCAATCCACGCATATGTATTTACACATTTCATATGTATTAGTTTCTATTCTTAAAGTCCAGAGGAGTTCTACTTCTGCCAAGCCGCAATCTCTCTCAACTATCTGCGTAGAAAAAGGAGAAGAAAGTCAAGGGATTTAATATAATAATATGGATGCATATAGAGATAGAGATAGTAGATCGTCATAATGGATTTGTATTTACAAGTGGAGAATGGAGAATGAGGATGAGGATGAAATCCTTGGTTCATGTTCATGGTGATGCTTGATGGTTAATAAGAAAGACAGTTTGTGTTGTATTTGTAAAGAATATCTGTAGAAGACCAAGACCAAGAAGAAGGCGAAAGTGAACAAATCACATGTGCTCTCCTTCTTGCTCCATATTTCAAGTGTGAGTACGAGAATAAAATTGTGCGTTGGAAGATTGTAAGTCGTCGTTGTGGGGATGAAGGATCAAAAGAGAGAGAGAAAGAGAGAGAGAGAGAAGATCCCGAGTGCCAGGTGTCCCTTCAACTCGCCCTTAACCTTTTCCATCTCATTTTTTCAGCCTCCAGACGATGTTCCACACATGTTCATTCAACATCATCATCTCCAATATACAATCTCCTTAATACTTTCCTCTTCTTTCCTACTCCTTCATCAACCAAACAGCTACAGCTACAGCTATATACACAGCAACAGAAACAAAAACTCAAATCCACCGAGTTATCGTTAGTTTTATCGTTAGTTGACCCACACATGCACACACACACACACACACACAAAAACGTTTTTAATGTGGAGCAGATGATCCAAGGAGCGCGTGGATGAGGAATAAGATTTTTTTATTTGTATCACAGACTCAATTGGAACTGTCTCGACTAATGAAATGATATTTGCCCAAGACAAAAGTGAAAAGTAAAATGAATAAAAATTCATACGTTGACATGAATTTTCTACACTTGTTAATAAGCGGGGGAGGGAAAATTCATAATGATTGACTTGATTTGATTCGTATGGGATTCGATGAGTTTTATTATTTATTATGGAAATATTTAATGGATGTGAATATGTAGGCTAAGAACTAAACGAGCTGGATGAAAGCGAGAGAGAGAGAGAAAACAAGGGAATTGGTGTAGGAGCGATGGAGTTCAGGCGATAGCGCACGCCAGGCTCGTGCCCTTTTGCCACACTCACATACACACAGTGTTTTTCTACTTGATCATGGTACGCCATAAATTTTGAGGCTGTCGCTTCAGTCTGACTCTCTTCTTTTTTTCCCTTCTTGGTTCTTTTTTTTCTAAGTCTTTTTCTCCTTCATTTTCTAGACCGTATATAGCTGTAGTTTTTCTAGTAAGAAGAACAAGTGAGAAGTTTTCAGGGCAGGTTTTCCAGCTACATATACATATTTGATTATGACTATGTGATGTACATAGATATCCGAGCTTTATTTATCTTGGGCTTTCTACTACGCAACTACGCACTATTTGTAGTCCACACACCCACACACACACACACACACACACGCATTATGTGCATACATAAGTGTGTGGCACACTTTGAAAGAAAAAACATTGTTGAACTTGATCTAAACTTCTGGTCTCTCTGGTCTACTTCTCTCCTCCTGTCTTTTCCTTTCCTCTTTGGTTTTCCCCACAGTCAAGTTGAAGGTACATGTACAAGAAATATAAGGCTACACGATCTTAGATTGGAAATCCTTGTAGATTTTTATTTGTATATGTTCAAGTTTAAGTTGTAAGGTGAAACCGAATCTGTAGGGGAAAAGAAGAAGGCAGAGAGGAGGCGAAGGGGTCTTCTCGTTTTCTCATCTGCTCACTGTCTCTTGTCTCTTGTCTCCTACCGTATACAATAATAATACAAATAGACATACATACATAACATTACACTAGATTGGGTAATCGTGGTGTTGTGTGAGGACAAGTGTTAAGGGCTCATTGGCAAGGGCCAAATGTACACACAGATATAGACGGACGGAGAGAGAGACAGACAGCCAAAGACATATGCGGAAGTATAAAGTATCTGCCCAAAAGGGTGGAAAATTCCTTTTCTCTCTCTCTCTCTCTCGTTCTCCTTGTCATTTCCAGAGATGAATTTAGAAATGAAAAACCAACCAAAGAAAAAGGTCCCAATCTTTTCCCAAATGAAACGAAACAGAAATGAGAGAGACAGACGTCTGCACCTGGACTTTGAATTCAATTCAAATTGAGATTTGGATGGATTCTTTGTGAAAAGGAAAACGTCTTTAGTGGAACGTGGAACACTTTGAAGAAGGAGGGAAAACATCTGCCATGTGTATTTGTGTGTGTGTTTGTGTGCCCAAGAGTTCATGGAGTGTGTAGGTAAGGAATGGGGGGGAAGTAACAAGTACAATATACGATAAAATGGTCCTCCATCATCAATTATTTACCAATAAAGTACCCCCAGTCTACAAGTTCTATACAAACGAAATCTCATGCACAGGCTGTCCATTTTAGATTTTCTATTTTCATATCTCCGCCTCGTGCCTCAAAATTCAGAACTCAAAACTCTCAACGTCTTTTTCCTTTTTTTCTTCGACCAACTCTAAAATTACGTTACTCTCTCACTCTGTCTCTCTCTGTCTCTCTATGTCTCTCTCTCAGTCTTCTCATAATGCACACACTTTTCAATGATGATGATGATGATGATGATTATTAGGGAAAACACGAGTTTGGTTCCCTTTTTTGATTGGCTACAGACGTGTGCCTTTCCAGATGCACGTGCTACGTTTTCCTTCCTTTTGATTTTGGATGTTGAATGTTGGTTGTGGAAACGTTTGTATGTTGTTCACCTATTATTTGAATGTGAAAGGGAGAGAATGAGAGAATGAGAGAATGAACGTTTTATTCTCGTACGTATAAAGGCTCAAAAGATTTAAAGTTGGTTGTTCCTTGTTTTGTTGGTTTGTCAGTTGTCTTTGCGGCAACAAAAAATCATCATTGTCATCTGTCATTGTTCAGAGTGCGATTTGGAAATCCCAATGCAGTTTCCATTGTTTGTATATTTCTATTGCTATTTCCATTGCAACTGCTACTGCGACTGCAATTGCGATTGCAATTGCAGGTAAGTCTCTTCTGTTCTTCTACCTGTATTTTTGGGTGAAGGGAAAACGATTGACATGGAATCAAAATGAGAATTCAAGTCAAAGAGTAGTGATATCGACAGCTTCGTCATGCCTCGACTCTGTTTTATGGATATCTTATACAGTATGTATGTATTATGTATGTACATTCTCTTTACGTTTTTTTCATCCCCCTTTTCTTCACTTTTCTAAGGTTTTGTTTTGTTTCTGGCATACAAAAAAATAGAGATTCAGACGTTCCGCAAGTCTTTGTTTTTTTATGTTGAGGTTTGTTGTTGGTACATACCTCAAGCAATGGATTTAAAGGAAGGTAAAGGATGAATATACAGAATGCAGACTATTTCAAACACAAACACAGATGAGCTCACGGATAATTTAAATGTACATAATAAATAATAAATAATAACTGAAGGGATGATAATGAGAATGGCAGTGAGCAAGAGCCTTTAAATCTGTGGTATACATTTAAATTTCATCATGTGCCCTCAATCCTTACGGTAATTTCATTTTATTATACGATCAAAAGGGATCATGTCACTATATAAAGCGAGCAAGTGAGCCCTTAAATTTACATGTTTTTACATCTTCAAGGCACAAAGTCCCGTTGAATTGGAAAGGGGAATAACCCTCCGTTTTCCCCCTCCGTATTCCTTTAAATAATCTGATCGTTATTATTTCTTGCCGACAGTGGAAAAAAATGAATCCTTTTGAGTTTTGGGGTTGAGAATCTTGTTGGAATGTTACGCTGGCTTTTTAAATGTCTGCATTTAAATTCCTTCCTTCGTTAATATTGTACGATATTGTGATTCAATCAACATCCACAACACAATCTATTGTCCAAGATCAATACTTTGTGTCGTCCTTTGTCTTTGCACATTTGTACATTTATACCTGGATTTTTTGCTGAAATATTACTGTTAGATTTGTCGTCGTTATCTGTTTTCCCACTTCCCACCTGTGAAAAGTTCCCTTGAGTTTCTTTAATAAATTTAAGCTGTCGATTGAGTGCGGGGTTTTGAAGGACTCAAGAAAGCAAGCTGAAAGCGTGTACTCACACACACTCTCACTCACTCACACGTCCAAGAAGTCGTGAAGAAAAACACCTGGACTCGCTCGCATTCTCTCCCTTTTCCCTCTCCTCTATTTATTTCGTCTTCACCTTGTCCCAGGCACACTTTTTAACTGTATTTATCAGCTACTACATCTAACCGCCTTACGAGCGTTTTGGTGGACGCTTTGAAGTCCCCGGAACAACTTGAACTGTAATATCGTAAACAGCAAGTAAATGGACCTTGGCTCTAGATTTTTATACCTTCACCACATGTTTCCCTTATGAATTATCTTTGTCTGCATACATAACAGCTTTTCCCAAAATGCAAAGCCAAAACATTCATGTCCCAAACCAACACTCAAATAAAAAATAGTGAATTTTTTTTTTTGAGTTCAGTTGTGCTAATTCATGCATGATTTTTTACTCAAAGTAGATTCCGCAGTAGTCTCGTTTTGTTCTCATGAAATGTCTCTAATTTAATTTCCCGTTAGTTGTCCTTCCAACAGAAGACAAGAAGACGACAAGAAACAGGGGACAAATAGATCAGAAACATGGACAAGGAGGGAATAAAAATAGAAATAAAACCTGGAGATGGCGAAGTTTTAGGTGACTTTTTAGTATGGTACGGCTGTATTTATCTGTAGTCTATAGTCTGCAGAGTAGACGAGGCGAAAGAGAGAGAGACAGAGACAGAGACAGAGACAGAGACAGAGACAGAGAGAGAGAGACAGAGAGAGGGGAAAGGAAGAAGCTTGTACAAGTTAAGTGAACATGAAAGGTTCGCCTGTAGCCCTGCTAAAATTACCGGAAACACTTCGTCTAATAAGTCAAACCTGATTAAGAAAACTGAGTGGAGAATCACGCTGGGAGTTGACTTGACTTTTCCTCTAAACTCCCCGTTGAATCAGAACCTCACTACACCAACTAGATATACTTCTCCACAATTTCCCTGTGAAGTTTCAATGTACAAGTTCAACTGAGAGCGAGAGGCTGACGATGACGATGAGGAGGCAACATGTGCATTTAGTCAATACTCTCGTGCAGTCTACACATGCAGTTCTATAGGTACAGTCTGGATCTGGATCCTCCTCAGACACAGACAATATGGAACACAAAGGGATTGAGATGTTGAGATGTATGCACACTTAATCCTTTTCTCAATTGTCATACACAGTCGCTGAGTGTACATGCAATATTTCATACGACTTACAGAGTGATTACATGCGTGAGTGTGTGTAACTCAGCCGATTCAAGGACCAGAACGTAATAATTGTATCAAACTCATTCTCCGTACTCATTCTCACTCTCACTAGAGAAATGCATGATGCATATCGTACGAGGAGTCCATGTGATGGGATATGGGATGTGAGTGATGTAATGAAGGATGAACTGCTTCGGTTTTAGTCGAGAGATCCTCTTCTTCGTTAGACTAAATAAAGCTACTACAAGTAATTAAGAAGGTTAATTAATCTCGGGAAACTTTCTACACACATGGTCTTATTCTACATAATAATCTTGTTATTTCTACTCCCATGCCCTCACAACAACTCATCATCACCACCTACAACGTCTTTTTCATATCCACACACACGAACTTGAAGCTCTTTATTTCTAAGCATATGAGTATCACAATTTTGGATGGCAATGTGTGTGTGTGTGTTTGTGAGAGAGTGAGGGAGATAGCGAGCACAGTTTTTGAGTTTGAGTTTTTAAACTGAATACTGAAGACACTGAAGAGAGGGAGGAAGCATAAACTTGTCGCTTGACAGCACACTCTACAGACAACTTTATACAAACTACAAACTCAAACTCTCTTCGTTCCTTCAAGACTTTAACCTCTCTCTCTTTACTCCATATTTACTCGTTTTTACACTTTCAGTTTTCTTCACATATTTCATTATTTTGCATGATTGCCCTTGCAAAAAATTTACACTGTTTATTCTATTCCTTGTATACATTCAAATTTGAAGCTTTCCTCGTTTTTACTTTCTGAAGAAAAGAAAATCCTTTTCATAGAATTTTTCATATTCTATGACAAGGAATTCTACTGAGAAAAGTATTTATGTTTTTGTGCATAGGGAAAATAGGAAGTGAGAGGATGCAGAGTAAGTTGAGAGTAATCAAGTTTGAAGGGTGGTGGAATTCGACATGTAGAGAATGGACCAAACAAAGTAGATTACCAGAGAGAGAGCGAGAGCGAGAGAGAAAAGAAAAAGATGGGTGGGTTCTCTTGTTCGTTCGTTTCTTCATTTCTTCTTCGTGGTTCCGTGGTGGTTGACACATGTGGGTGCAAATGAAATCCAGGAAAATGAGTAGAAACGGTGAAAAGAAGGCTGTGGAGAGTCGTAGAGAGTTCTACATGTACGATACATCCCTGTGTGTGTGTGTGTGTAATACACACTGTGTATGTGTGTGTGTGTGTGTGTGTGTGTGTGTGTGAAGATAGAGATCGTGATGAGCGACAAACGAGTTTCCTTCTGCCAATCTTTCCTTCCTTTTCCTTGTACACTGTACAATTATTATGATTCCCTCCCTCTGGTTCTCTGACTCCATTTCTATTTCTATTTCTACTTCTCCATCTCCATCTCCATCTCCGTCTCCTTCCATTACCAACACCATTTCCACTTGTATTTTCTCTCCCATTCGGACTCTTCTGAGCTCACCCGGCTGGACAGCACAAGCACAAGCAAGAGAGAGAAAGAGAGAGAGAGCGCGCGAGGGAAACTCGACATGGACATATCGCCAGGCAGAAACAGAATACAGATGCATCCAACATTCAACCAACCACACTCCCATTACATTAAAACTACTGTAAATAGTAAACACACACACACAGACACACACTATTTGCACACACCCGCACACACACTCTCTCTCTCATAAAGGAAAAGATCAAATGACCAATGACCAAAACCAAAATGAAACGAAGGTCCAAGGTGCCCACATGTCTCTCCCTCTCCTCTCCATCTACTGATATGCATGCATATGCACGCACATATGAGATTTTCTATAGAAGATGGTGGCGAGGAGATAATACAAATAAAAGTAGATACGTCCTAATTCGTATAATCTATTCAGTGAGAGGGCGAGAGAGAGAGAGGAGTAACATGTGTTTTGATGACATGTCCGTACATGACATTTCATGTTTCCCTCGTCCCCACCATGACAAATACCACCAAACAACTAAATACAATTTACCACAGGGAATTCCTTTACCGTGTCCATCCTGGACCATTTTCCTCATACTGACATCTTGACACACAACGTTGACATAACTCATTTGACTATTCGGCATTCAGCATTCAGTATTCGACATTTGACTTATTCATTAGAAATAACAATTAGAAAATGATGTATATAGAGGAAAATCTGCGATTGACACGAAGTCATTGAAAACGGGAAAGAATTAAGTAAATAAATAAAGAACCTTATTGTTAGTTGAGAATCCGAAGAGTGTGAGTGTGTAAAATGTAAACTGTTGACTTATGCTAAGATGGACCACTCTGATCCTCAGTATTTAATTGTAATTGTAATCGTCATCATAATCGAAAATGTAATTCGGACATTTTAAAGTTCAACAATGTCGTTTGGATTTTAGGCCTTTTTCGTACCTAGTTACGCTCATGGTTTTGGTTTTCATTGGTGAGTTAGTGAGATTAAAGAGAGAAGACGTATGGAATGGAAATGGAGACGCGGTCCCATCTCCATCCAGATCCAGCTGTTACAGTTTTCTCCGTGTCGGAAATGTGAGTTGATGTGATGATGATGCGACCAACGTTTTCTTATCTCTCTCTTGCCGTCGCCCTCCTCATTTCTCTATATGCAAAGTCTACAGTTATTTGGAGAGTCTGCATCTCTTCTGTCTAATTTACTTTAACTCAACTCAACTCTGCGAATCTGCTTCTCCTCATCTTCTCCGTCCTTGTTTCTGTTTCTGTTTTTATTTACACGTGTGGGTGGATTTTTTTCCCTTGTTTTTTACTCTCTCTCTCTCTTTCTCTGTCTCTTGCTGTTGCGGGGCACGAGGATGAATCTTGAAAGCTGAAAAGCCACGTCGTGACTCTCACTTTAACTCAACGTTAGCCTCAACTTGACTTGCACATAAACATGAAACGTCAAGATGAGGATCAACTTGTGGCCTGGCAAATGACACATTCAACCATTCAAACATTCAACGATTCCAATGCAATATAGTTGAGACGTCAAAAAAAATAGAACTGGAATCTCCAATGCTGACACCGAATGAAATACTGACATACATACGAATATTCCTGGATTAAATTCTACGTAAATATCTGTACAAAATTACTCGGAAAATGAATTCTCCAAACTGAAAGTGGTGCATTTAATCGTGGAATCTTGAGACTCATTTCATTTCATTTTGGGTTTCACACAGCCTTTAATTTCATTTTGTACATGAGCTTTCATGGAATTAGAAATTTAGTTGTTCGCATGTACTCATTTCACATTTCTATAGTCGTATCCACTTGGAAGTTTATGAGGAATTGGGGTAGAATTTTGAGCGTTTTCACTCAACATATGTATCGTAACACAACGGAACAA
This sequence comes from Gisinianus flammeolus, assembly GCA_034699125.1. Classification (NCBI taxonomy): domain Eukaryota; kingdom Metazoa; phylum Arthropoda; class Collembola; order Symphypleona; family Katiannidae; genus Gisinianus; species Gisinianus flammeolus. The sequence goes on from JAIUND010000564.1 coordinate 25,828, forward strand.
ACAGAACGAGCATCCTAATTAATAAAATTGAGTAAAGACAAGACATGCACAACAAAACGAATAAAAAAAGGGAATTTAATGACGTTGATCAGGAGAAAACTAAAACTAAAAAAGGAAAAAGGAGAAAGACAAAAGAAAAAAGAGAAAGACATAGAGAAAAAAAGAGTGAGGAAAAATTCTGGAAATTTCCTTTTCACAAGAGAAGCGACAGAGTCAGACTGACTACCCGTACAAGATGATTACAAAAAGAGCTTGGGAGAATGAAAGAAAGAAAAAAGAAAGAAAGAAAGAAAGAAAGAAAGAAAGGAGAAGAAAAGGAGAGGGAAGTAATGAAAGGAGATTAAATGCTATTCATTGGAAATGACTGTCGTCCTCTCTACCGCCAGACTCATTTGCTTGCAAAGTAATTGAGCAAGGAAATTCAATCATTGGTTGGACAGAATTTCCGGGAAACAGAAACAGAGACGAGAGAAAAAATACTCTTTTTCCATTTTGCCATCCTCAACATTTGCGACATAAGCAAGCAAAAGCAAACACACTGTTGCTCTAATGCATCTAATCGTATTTAAGTCTCCAAGTCACCGAGGCCCACAGACCAAAACAAGAAAACCGCAGAAAAGAGAGCCGAAGAAAGAGAGAGAGTGAGAGAGAGTGACAGGAGTATTGATACGTTTGTTTGTTTCCCGTATGGGAATAACGATAGCCATCCTCATCGCCTTTTGTCTCTCACTCTCATTTCTCGCTCTCTCTCTATGCAGAAAGACAATGGAGAAGAAGAAAAATTCGTATTATTTGTCAACCACATGTATTGGATTTATTGATTGTGAGTTGTGAGGATTTCCTTGAATCTACATTTACCATTTACACTCTGAAAATTAGACATTGGGATTAATGGTCATGTTATGTCTGGTTAATTGTTAATTGCTCTCGTGTGAGTTGGTTTTTGATCTGGAGTCTGGGCTTTAGCTGATATTTCATGAATCTTGATGAATTGGTTCTCGATTCCCTTTTTTTTTTCCTTCCTACAAAAAATGTTTTGTGGGTTATTTTTTCTTGTGTTTTGGACGATGCTCTCTCCCTTTGCACACTGTCTCTTTTATATCCTTGTTTAATTTATCATTTGTCACAGGGTCCTTCAAACAGCTAAATAAGTACTCCAGTGGTCATTGGACATTGGTACATAATTTCTTCAACTATTTTCTTGTTTTATTATTGTAGGCTTTGTGCCACAAATAACTTTTATTGCAATTGCACAAGAAAAAACCACTCAGATTTAACTAGGAAATATCTTACTGTGAGCCCGGGATGCGCTTTAATTGGGGCAAAATAATAAAGTCACGTTTTTATTTACGATGGAGAAGCTTGGGAAAAGTTTAGTTTTGTGGTGATGTTTAATTGCAATTTTTCTTTGTGGCCTGTCCCATAATTTTCGTGAAAGTTCAAAGAGACAGAGAGAGAGAAAGAGAGAAAGAGAAAGAAAAAAATATATATGTGGCTTTGAAAACCTGTGGTAAAATTTAAGTGTAAATCTAATCGGATTTTCCGGCATTCCAAAATCGAAATGTTTATGTTGGCTTTGAAAAAGGTTTTTTTTAGTGGTTTACGGCGAGTTGAGGAGTTGATACAGGAAAAATGTGATAATTGAGAATAATAAATAAAGATGAGTGTGAGTACTTTGGTTGTACTGTAAGACTTGGGGATCGATCGTTATCAATGGGTAATGAGAAGAAACATATGAGAGGAACAAGAACACTTTGCGAATCCAACTTCAAATGTTCATATCTGTATCTGATGCTGTATGAGATGAGATGAGTAACATTGAAATGGCAAATGCTGAATGTTGAATGTTAAATGTGGAATTCCAAGAGCCGTCGTGAATTGTGTCGTGTAAAGAGTTTCGGGCCGTCCTCCAACCGACATTTCACAATGCTTAGATTTATTAATGCAGGACGTTGCCGCCTTTCCTCTTTGCCTCTTCCCGGTTTTTTTTTTGCCAATACCAACGAGAATGTGAAATGTGAAGATGAAGAAGAAGGCTGCCACCGTTTTTGCTTCTTCTTCTTGCTCGGGCTCTTCCTTATTATATCTCCATTAACTCCCTGTTGGTGACTTTTTTTCCCTATACTCTTCCACTCTCATTCTCGTGGATTCTTTTCCGCCCCCATCATAATTTCCTTACAAACACTGACGACTGACGACTGAGGCTGACATCCTTCATGTTCCACTTCTTTTTTCCCCCCACTTCCTCCACATACCACATTCCTTTCTTTCTCTCTCTTTCTCTTTTACTTGCCTTATTTTCCCTAGCCGTATGTACACACACACAGAGGAATCTTCCAAGTTTACACGCGCACACACACACACATAGCATTTCACTTGATATTTCCTACAATTTGTATTCAGACTTGATGCCTCAGACTTTTTTTGGTGTGAGCTGCTTTCTCATTCTCATTCTTTTCCTGCCTGCCTGTTCTGTCTCCTTTTTCCTCATTCCATATTGAAAGAATGAATAAATGTCCACACTTTTCTTCTTTCCTTCCCAGATATTTTTTCCACTTTTCTTCCCGTATTTTTCTCCTTTCTCTCTCTCTCTCTCTTTCCCAAATTCAAAAAATCCTTCCGTCTCTCTTGACGGTCTCATCAAATTTAATTTACAAGTTTTCCAAGTTCAACAACCATTTAAAGTTTTTCATTCTCGCTTCCACGTTTGAAAACTCTCAAAAAAATCATAATAAAAAATCCACACGTTTATCGTTCACATCCGGATTCCTTGACGTTTGAATGTCATCATGTTAATCAAGTGAAAAGAGTATTTGGATATGATGACAAATTAATGATTTGAACGGAATTCATTTGAAATATATATATTTATTTCGATAGAACTTAAACTTCCATCTTCTTCAGGAAAGAGTTTTATTTTTAAGATTGAATTTCCATCATCTCGATTTCATCATTAAAACTTAAATATCTGGGGGGGAATCTTGAGAAATGCTTTGAAAATGACTTTCTTCAAACAAAGAAATTGTATGTAAACATGCGCGTTTTATGCAATCTCAAAGACTCACAGTGGTTTCCTTTTCCTTATTCCCGTATTCGTTTCCGCTTTCTCTTAATTCTCTCTTGCATAATTTAGTGTTCCCCAACTGTTTATTTACAGTTGCAGGCTGGGGAGATGATGAAAACGCTCGCTTGCTGCTCTGGTCAATATAGAAATTCCACATGATGTATTAAGAATTTAGGTGGGATAATCATTAAATCTTCGTTCTCAAGTCGTCAACGTCAATTCTGTCGTCATCGTCATCGTCATCAACATCTCTTTCTCTTTCCATTTCTGAATGTGAGTGAGATCGTCATGATTTTCGTTTCGTTTCAACTTTCAACATATGAATTCCGATTCGTCAGCATCAATATTATGGAGAGGACTAGAAAAGGAGAAGAAGTAGAAGGAGAAGGAGAAGGGAATAGTGACGCAAAGGATTTTAGTGATGGAGATGAAGAGAGAGAGAGAGGGAGAGAGAGAGTCAAAGCATTTCCCTATCCTCTGGCCGCTTGACTCGATTCAAGTTTGTGGAGTTGATTCAATGAAGTCATCAAGTGGACTCGAATGAGTACTAATTAGCTTCCCAGTGTAACTAAGGTTAATCAAGCGTGCTCGAAATTATGTACAATGTGAACTTGACTAGCGTAAGACGAGGACGAGGATTGCGATTGTAATGAGAGGCGCAGGGAAGAGAGAAAACGAGAGAATGACGCTCACTCTCAAAATTATATGAGAGAAACTAACTCCAAAGAGAACTAAAGAGGAAACGGCGGAACTGTGAGCAAGTCAAAGGAAATGGAATCAGAATGAACAAGACGGATAAAATTTACTACACTGTTATACATTATACAATACAACTACACATCGTGAAGCTATCGTATATATACAGTTACAGTTACAGTTTCTCCACAAAACACAATACTCCCCTGTCTGCCTGTAAATACTTACATATGCTCATGAAAACTGGTCTATAAATTTGAAACCACATGGAGTTGGTGGACACAAATGCATAATAAGTAATAAGAAAATCCACCCACTCTCCACACACTCAACACTCAAAATTCCAAATACAGAACCAGTACAGCATATATACGAATATGCATCAAGTTTGGTAGTGTAACTGTAAATTATATGAGAGAAACGAGGAGGAGGAGGAGGAGGAGGATGACGCTAAAAATAGAAGTGGAAATCTTATTAGACTTGCTAATTTCATGAAAGGGAAAGAAGATAGAAAGAAAGGAAGGAAAGAAGAAAGGAAGAAAGAAAGAAAGACGCATTTAATACTCTCGCATACGCATCCACATATTACATATGTACATGAACATGTACACATGTACACACGGAGAATTATCTATGGCCATGCAACTTGCAGTTTCATTTTCAGTTTCCTTCTTCTTCTTCTTCTTCCTCTCTCATTCTCATTGTAAATGCGTTCATCGTCTCACTTGGTAGTTGAGAGGGAGGACATGGATTGTGTGTAAATCAGACGCGTGTTGTGAGGGAAAGGTCCATCCGCATTCATCTCTCGACATGTACAAATTAAATGACCCTGAATTTCACTTTCCCTTCCCATTTTCCTTTACACTCGACTTTCTCTTTTGAGTTTTTACCACACACACACACACATATATACACTGTGAATAGGGAAGATCTCAAGACAATCTAGAAAGAGAGAGCGAGAGAGAGAGCGAGGAAAGAGAGACGGGATTTGTGTGGGTGGGTGTAAAATTAACAAGTTCAAGTCGAAGAAATAATGGTGGACGAGTATTATATAAATTTGTGGATGGTGAGTTTAATCGTAAGTCAAAGTCAAAGTCAAAGCTCAAAAGCTAAAGGAGGAGAGGAAGATGAGATGGGGAATCTTTAGGCACGATCTTTGGGCTTGTAATTAAAGGCTTAGTAAGTTCTTTCGCAGGATAAAGATAGGGAATGATCCGTTAAATTTATGAGCATCCTTCATCCTTCATCCTTCATCCTCCATGGTTCACAGTTAAAATAGCAGACTCAAATTGTCATCAGAATTTTCAGCTTCCTTGGAAAATCCCTCATTTGAATTTCCACGCACATTTCTCCTCCAGTTTTTTTTTGTTGGAATTCTCTTGGATTTCTTGGTAGAGTAAAAAAAAAGTAAAGTAAAAGTAAAGTAAAATTAATTGAACAATTTGACATTTAAATTCCATACAGATATTTATTGATTTCCATCTTGTCATTCTACCGGTACTTAAACTTTAGTTTTCTAGATACACGTCTATACACTCTACACATTCTACAATCGACATTGAACTGCGGACAATTTAATGAATTTAAGGCTCTTTGATTGTGATATTTCAATTTCATTTCCAGTGTGAACTTCTGTTTCCACAAGGAAACAGAAGTTTGGGGGGATGTTGCAAGAACTCGATAGATTTGGAAGCGATATTACAAGAGAGAGAGAGGGAGACGTTGGGCAGTGAGAAAGTGTCCAAGTTTATCTGCTTTCCTTATTCTTGAGCGGAGACAGAGACAGTTGTGTCAGTCGTGTGTTTGGACGTGGACAATGGAACTGGCAGAGTGCGTAAAATCAAAGGCAATGCTAAAGACAAAAGCAAAAGGCGAGAGAGAGAGAGAAAGAAAGGAGAGAGAAGGGAAGATAAAGACAAAGAGAATGACAATGACAAGAAGTGATATGATTTAGAGCACACCGTACAAACTTGTCCAAACAAAAGTCAAACTTTTTCTTCGTCAAAGGGAAAAAGAGAGAGAGAGAGAGAGAAGTTGGGATGATATAAATATAGATATATATTAATACACAGTTGAGTAAATGCAGTACAGATATCAGTGTAATAAGAATAAGAGTCAGTTTGGTGAACGAGTGTGGCCCAGATGTTGAAAAGTTAACTATCGAAACAGACACACACACACACACACACACACAAGTATTTTCCTTTTTGGTATTTTCTCTTCATATATTTTGCTGCCTTCTGTGTCTGTGTGTGTGTACTCTCGATAAAGTGTGACGAAGGACGACACCAGACACCAAAGATACAGAAGAAACGGCAGAAGAAGAATCAAAAGTGCACAGAGTCAAAGTGAAAGGGATTCGAGGATCATGATGACGAGTGAGAAAGACAAAGCTCAAGATGCTCTATAGATTTTATTGGACTCACATGGAAATAAAAAGGATATAGGGAAAGAATATACCTACTTAAACTTAAGGACATCCCAAGACACGCGGGTTAAATCATCATCAGGATAATAATAACTCATGTATCATGTATGACCGTAAACACTTGACGCATTACAACACATTTCATCCCGACTTCATTCCTCAAACAAAACAACAAAAAAAAAGTGAAATAAGTACCTACATGTGAAATACATTGGAATAGTAGGAAAAGTGCGTAAGATGGACTATTTACAGATATGTGTGTGCTTCTATCTTCTATTGTATGGCTGTATAGGAAGGTGGATGGGTTCAGGCTTAAGACGCTCCAAGTCTCCTCCTCTTCGTCATCTTGAGCCGGAGTATTAAAAAGAAAAATATGAAGGCGAAGACAAGAAAAACTAGTGATGACTCCTCACTGCTAAAATCCAGCTACAGCTACATGAAAAGTGAAATGAAAGTCAGACGGATGCGGGGGATGAAGAAGAAAAAAGAAAAAGAGAAGAAACTGATATATTTCATATAGTCGTTTAAGTGTACAGTGTACACATGTGAGCTTGTAATATATCTGTATATCCGGAGCTTTCCGAGCACGTGGACAACACTTATGAGAGTTACTCTAACGTAAAGACGAAGATGAGGATAGAAAAAAATGAGGATGAGAATTGAAACTGCTGGGGCTGGGACTGGAACTGGAACGAAAAGAAAAACGAAAAGAACTGGGTTGCAAGCTGAAACAGGGCACGAAGAGAGAGAGAGAAAGAGAGAGAGAGAGAAAAAGTTTTTTCCTTTCTGCTTGTCCTTCGTTTTTTTTGCCTTATGGATACAGATAATCCCCCCAAAAGTCTCAACTTTGTTTTTATTTCAATTTTAACAACGACCACGATGAAACAAACAGTCAACTCAACTATATTCACTGGAAATGATATGGAATATGAAATTTATGCATGGGAGAAGCCCAGTGAGAAAGTACGCATGCATATCGTATATAGGAGTATTTGTATTTAAGGATCCAGATGAAGATGTGTAAACTCTATCTATGCAATGCATGTGTTTGTGTGTGTGTGTGTGTTTGAAGCAACTTTATGAATCCACCTTCAACTCTTAACATTCATGTTCGCACTTCTCACATTTCCCTGTACAAGTCAAGTTTAAAGTTTAAGTAAATACATTCGACTTCATTTGAAACTAATTTCACATTTTATTTGGCACTAACTCTGAGAGTCTCCGTTTCACAGGCAGCCAGCAGTACCTACACCACCAAAACAATCTGGAATCCCCATAAATAAATTAAAAGTGCTTTTTGAATCCCCTTTAGAAAACCATTTATATTAGTTTGTAGATTTTGTAGCAACCATAAAAATGACTTTTTATTTTTCCCTCTTCGCCATTTCCCCTTCATTTCCAAGTCAAAAAGTGCGTAAAAGTCATTTTTAAAACAATTTCCATAGAAGCGTTTGAATTATACTCCACAAACTGAGGGAGAAATTTGATAAATTCGATGCCAATGTAAACCCTTCATTTTCCATTCTTCATTTTTTTGTACCACATGATTTGGTTTCCGGTCCACCACTACAAAAAAAAGAACCTAAAACGCATCCCGTTGTTTGTGTATTTGTGGTTTTATACACCTCAAGAAGTTTCGTGTTTGTTTGTTTGAAACGGCCTTAAAATAAAAAAATAAATTCGAGTGGAAAAAAATAAAATAAACACACAAGACAATTGGAAGTAGATTACAGATGGGGAGGATTCTTGAACATTTTCATTTCGTTTTTCCTGGGGGTTGTCGCAATTTAAATGAAAGGCCGGATAATTGTAGCTGAATTCAGATATAATTGTGTGTAATAGTGTAATAGACTCTCTCTCTCTCTCTTTCTCTTTCTCTCTGGGTGAACGTAAACAGTTTCTGCCCACAGCCATATGGCAAATACATTTTTCTTTATAACAACTCTCAAAATATGATTGCAAACGAGATAAAGGACATGCAACTGATGCAACAACCAAACAGAACAGAACAACTGCAAGAAGAACAAGAACAACCTTTGCTCACTCTCTTGACCGTTGAATTTCTGAAATGAAACGGGACAACAACAACAAGAATCAACAAGATTTTCATCTCATGAGCTTTAAATTTGAATTGAAATCGAAATCGAAATTACCGTTATATATATCGTATATTGTTAACTCTCCCCCCGATTTCCATCCTCATTCCTGTCCCAACTTGCTCTGTCGTCGTCCTCAGTACAGTTGTTTGTTGTGAACGAGACGCGTATCGTTTCCCATGCAGCGTGCAGACTTGAATAATATAGCAGATAGGGAAAATAGGGAAAAAAATTAGAGAGCAGCTGCTTCATTTTTTTTTCGTTCCCGTTCCCTTTCCAATATCCATCTTGTGGGTTTGTACTTTGTACTCTGTATTTCTCTTGTCATTGAATATATAAGAGAACCATGGACATCTACAAGTAATTTCATGGGACTTTAATATTTGATATAGAGAGAAAGCACTTTGGTGGAAATACAGAGTAGAAATACCATAACGCCATGGAGATTGGAATGATTCGACGTTCTATCAATATCGACATGGACATGGACATGGACGTCTGCAGATGGTTTGAGGATTTGCATCTCGACTAGTTGACTCCACACTTGTGTCATTCCTCCGGAGATAAAGGAGGATTCACAAATGTTCAACTCGGAGATTTGTCGAATCTTTCACAAAGGAGTTAAAGCAGAAGAGACAGGAATTGGTGGGCTGTATGTATCGTATCGTATATTCGTACGCTTTTTTCCGGAGGGGGAAGGGAAATTGTCGTTTGTATCTGTTTCTGCTTCTGTTTCTGTTTCTGTCTGTACATACAGATTGAGGAGGAATTGACAGTGTGCAAAGGAAACAGGAGCTTGTAGATTTGGATGTGAAAGTGGATGTGGAGAAATGTGGGAGCGTGTAAGGGTAATGTAAGGTAATGGTGATGGTAATGTGTCCAACTGCCATCATGTGTCTATTTTCATTAGTTGTTTGTGTTTATCTCCATTCATCTAATCCATCTTCTACTCTTCTGCATACACGACGGTACACACAACACAAAACACAATCCATGAGCCAGAGCACATTTCTATGGGAAAATATATATCGGGAGTATATACAGAGCCAAACTCAAACTGAAAATGAAACTGAAAATGAACGTAAACATAAAGGACATGAGTTGAGATTTTTAGACTACTAGATTTTGAGTTGATGGTATTAGAAAGAGAGAGAGAGAACAAGAGAGAGAACAAGAGAGAGCGAGAGAGAGCGAGAGAGAGAGAGAAAGGGAAACTTATGGCCCGTTAGTGTAGCTCAATGTACACATTTCCAACACATATACAATCTCCAGAATTGTCATTGAGCAGAAAAAACAACTAATTGCTCTAAAATTCTACACTTATCATCCTGTCTTTGGATTTACTCGCGTAAATTGCTCCACCATTTCCCCACTGGCATCCAACAATTTGTGACTCTGTATTTCTCGTCTGCTTGTTTGTACTCGTAGGTATCGTATATGTATCCATGGTTCCATGTTTTTATATCTACATTTGGTTTTGGTTTTGGTTTTGGTCCATTTCCACGTTTCCCAATCCTTGTTTTGTGGAGTCTGAGTCTGAGGATTTTTTGAAAAGTATTAATTGCTCGAATTCTTCCTAACGAGTCTGAAAATTATCATTCAACAATCCCACACACATGGAAATGTGTACAATGGACAAGGAGGAGAGAAAATGAGAGAAACTGTTCCGTATAGTTTGAATGCATTTGAATGGGATGAATGCCGAAAATAAATTACCTGTTGTGTCATGCGTATTATCCGTATTAAATGTACATAATTGAATTTCCTTGTAATTTGAGACCAAAGACCAGGCAGAGTCAGAGTCAGAGTCAGAGAGCGAGAGCGAGATGGAGAGAGAGAGAGAGAGAGAGACGGACAGGAATGGAACTGTGAAACCGAAACTGGAGGGGCTGAAGCTGAAGGAAGAAAAGAAAGAAAACTTAGAAAATACAAAAACAGTTGAAAAAAAATTACCATATTTGTTTCAATTTGCATTTAGTCAGATTATGTGATTATGGTAATGTAATTCACATGGATGTTACCGAGTGGAAGTGGAAAGTGGAGGGAGAGTCAGAGTATACGAGTAAAGGATGGGGAAGCCCTATGATCAATATGAGCCCCATCATACATATATGGAAAGCAATAAGCACCAGGAAAAGAGGCTCAAGCTATGTACATATATGGATATGGATATGATAATACGATATCATTACATACGATATATATTGTACATAGTACCAACCAACACAACAACCAAGGTGAAGGAAGGGGTACAAAACCAAAAAAGTCCTTGTTTTTATTTGTTGGTGGCTGTAACAAGTCGTCAGTTGTTGTTATGTGTTGTTGTATTGTATTTCTTGGTGTAAACTGGGTGCAACTCCGTTCAAGTCAATCCGAGTCTAATGCATGCCGGCCCTCTTCTTTTTCATATCCGAATACTAAAACTAGAACGTTTTTAAAAAATTAGAGCAGCTGCTCAAGTCAAAAAAAAAAAAAGTCAATGCAAAGTCTCCAGCTTTGAATTCTATTAGCATTAGCACGAGTCTAAAATCTACTAGTCACCATTCACATCATCATTCAACCTCGTTAGAGAAAACAAGCGGACTGTATCTTTTCTGTATTATCTGTAATTCATACAGGAATACAGGATAACGAGAAGAAAAGAGAGAAATGGAGAGAGGAGCACAAAATGGAAATGGGGATAAAAAGACAAGGACAGAACGAGTCGAGTCGAGTCGAGTCGTCAGAGTCAACGCTCTTCTTTGGTATTTTTTTTGACGAGGAATGAATCGTCCCAAAATAAAAATAAAACCCGTGTAGCAAGTTCCATTCTTCTTCTTCTTCTTCTTGGGAACTCGTTTTTTCCTCATTCTATATTTTCTTCAGGGGTTTTTTCTCCTGTGCATCGGCTAATATTAGGAATTTCCATCCGGTCTTCTTATCAAACAACTTGATTCTAAAAAGAATCTATGGCCAACTACCTATTTGTAGAATAAACCAAGCTAATTTAGTCGTTATTTGAAATTGTAAAAATTAAAGGAATTAAATTCAGCATATGTGAGAGAATGGGTAATTATTTTACAGATCATCGTATACACTTTAGAATGTAGGAAATTCTACAAGCTTTCAACTAAGGACGGATCGGGTTGGTTCCGTTTGATTACATTGCGTACATAATAACTCGGGTTGACCCGATGGTGAGCCTTATTTTCAACGAAAACTGAAAACTAGAAGTTTTTTTTGCACGTGTTTCAATTGTCTATTGCTATTAGTTTGTCAATGTCAGGATCCTGACATGAGGACGATTATGATGATGACGTAAAGTGATGATGATGATGAGACGAAATGCATGTCAAATGTCAATATAAAATTATGCAGTGTGAGTAGCCAGCAGCGGCGTGTGCATGTGAGTGAGTGAGTTTGTATGTATACTGACTGTACTGACAAATTCCAAATGAAAAAATGACTTTGAATCCTCATTTTCTTTCCCATCTCTCCTTCATTTTCCTTCTCTCCTGTCAACTTCAACCTCTCATATTTTATTTCATCCTCGTTGTTTCCAGTGGAAATGTGGCTCAGTTTGCCCTGAGTTCAGGAGAAGAGGCAATAAAAACATGGAATCGAAAATACAAAGAAAAAAAAATACAAAATATTGACCTATTTTGTACTTGGCAAAAAACCTCGTGCGTATCTCCTGTGTAAAGTATAGAGTGCACAATAATTCTGTGTATGGTCCCATTGTGCATCTGTTATCAAGCCCTTGCGATATAATACGCACTCATTCACTCACACTCACACACACACACTCACTCACTCACACACACACACACACAAGGAACATTGAACGATTCGCAGTGTTCATTCTTGTACAATGTTATTCATGTATTTAAATTTTTGTGTGGAAAATTTTCTTTTCAAAATACCGCCTTTATGTCAGATAAAAGCTTCCGGGTGCGTTGCATAAAATATTCATTTCTTAAACATACTTTTCTTCTTACTTGTACAAAAAGAAAAAGGGAAAGAGAGGAAAAGAAGCAAAACCCTCGACGCTCCTTAGTCTCTCCATTTTCCCCTTCGTTTTTTTCTACAGATATTCCTCGTGTAACTAATAACTAACTGTGTGTACAGTTGTACGGTGTATAATTCACATTCAACATCTGACACAGTTCAACTTAAAGTCCATGTCAATCTCTCTCTCTCTCTCATTCCCTCTCTTTCTCTCTCTCTTTCACTCTTTTCAACTGAATTTGCATGTGTGCACAATATAATTTTAAAAATTCATTGATATCACTACCTTCAATTATTCTAATCAGTAATTATGATAACAGATTGCATTCCGTTTATTTAACAGTTAGATTTAAACCCGCTTTTATTTTAACTCGATTGGTTTTTCGCTCTTCTTCTATACTTCGTTAGAAAATGGACTTAATGACGATGGAGAGAGAGGGAGAGAGAGAGAGAAGGAGAGAGAAAGAATTTTTATGGTAACGGAAATGAGGGAAACATGATAAAAATTAATGATTGAGGGAAACCTTCAATGTCTTCATGTCGTAGTAGTCCGTAGCCACCTTCCCACCAATAGAGAGAATGAAGAAAGAACAAGAGAGAGAGAGAGAGAGAGAGAGAGAAAATAATGTAGATTTTCCTATTGTCAACCTAACTAATTCATAGATATCCGAACAATTTAACTCTACTGCAGAGCAAACTGAATTCGGGATCCGCACGCTATCCTTTTCCCCTCTCCGTCATTCCATATTACAATATATTTTCTGGTTAGAATCTATACATTCTACAGATATACATACTTGGGCAAGGGAAAGCGAGTTCAACTTGACTCTGTTTTACCATTATCAGTAGAACATGGATAATGGTAATATTTAGATAAGATTCCAACCAATGAAATACACACACACACACAAACACATAACCCAATACCAAAACCAAATGATACAAATATACAAAAGCTAATACTCAAACTCAACGCTCTCTTCTCTATTTTTGGCTCTAGGTTTTTTTTGTTAATTCGATCCCAAATTCCGTGCTAATGTCTTTATGTCTAGACGGTAAAAAAATATATATATATTGTGAGGATAAAGTGTGAGACCGACTAACAAGCTGTACATATCTACTACGACTGGAAAATGGAGAATTGAAGAATTGGAGTTCACAATGAGAATCGTTTATTTGAACAAAAAATAAATTGCATAAGAGGAGTCAAATCATAACTTTGAAATATTGTAAAAATCTGATAGACAGACAAAGACAAAGATTGAGAAAATGGGCAAGCAAACTGTCGAGTGTTGAATTGAGTGGAGTCAAATCAAATCAAACCAAAAAGTAAACGAGGTCAAATATGAGATGAGGATGGTCCTCAATCCTCAATGTAATCTATCCCAAATGTGGTAAATTTCAACCAAAATCAAAACTAAAACCACTGGCAACCGGCAACCAGCGGAAATGCTCAATTGAGTTAAAATCATGTCGCAGGTTTTTCCTGTTTTTTTTTCTTCTTCTTCAGTTTCTTTTCTTTTGTCGAGAAAATATTTAGGTTAAATTTTAATAATTTTGAGAAAATAAATGTGCTGCAATTTTCTTGGTTGATTTCGTGACAAGAAGTTGAGAGAGATTTTAATTGAAAGAGGTTTTCCATTCATTTCTCTCTCCTTTGATGAGATTACAGAAAAAAACTGATGATTTTATGTAAGGGATAAAAATAGCTCAAGTGCTAAAAGGACGCCAGGAAAAAACTATGAGAAGTGTATTTTTCATTGCTGACGTAACATACAGATATTGCCGAATTTTATCTTCATTGGATCAACAGGAAACGGAGACAAGAATCCAAAATGTATATACAGATATGGTTAGAGATGTGAGGCCCGTGTGTTGTGTATGCGTGTGGATTGTGGATTGTGGATATGGAGGATGATCCCCACTAGACACAGACTTGAGATGAGAATCCACGCAATCATTGTATCGTCGATGTGGAGCATACAAAATACAAATACAAACGAAAAGAAAAAAGGTACTTGAGGATCGTCATCTATACATCTGTACAGACAAAAACGAGTAAGTAAAAAAAAACTAAAACCACTTCTTATTCTCATTGATTCTCTTTTCGCTCCAATGATTTTTCAAGATACTTTTTACTTTTAGATTAAAGACTTTTTTTTGCTTAACTTGGAGTTTTCTATATTCGAGATGATTCGATACTCTTAGGAGCCTTTCAACATTTTCACGCGATGAGAGTAAAAGTAAAAGTAAAACAAACAGAAACACTCACAGAGAAATTCTTATCGCAACTCCCAATTTCCAATTTCAGCTTTCATCAATTGCCATTTTGAACAATGTTTGATTTCGTCTTTCAAACCTTTTTTTTTACCGCTAGTTCAGAGCCCCATGTTTTTTTCCCTTCTTCTTGTTGATATTTTCATTTCCCATGCAGAAATAGAAGCAGGAGCACTTACTTTTGTTGAGAGTTCTCAATCAATAATAGAGATCTTCGATCTGTTCTCAAACTCAAATTCATGGTACACGTGCGTTCCGGAGGGAAATTCTGATACATACTGAAACTGTCCACAATTTTTCCCATACACAACCATTGGCTTTGTTTGTGGTGAAGCAGCAACAACAACAACAGCAATAACAGCACACAAAAACGACGTGTATGCAAGACACCTTTGATTAGTCAGCCAATTAGCATAAATTGTGTGGGACAAGAGAAAACAATGGGAATCTTCTTCTACAAATACTTCTAATTCTCTCCGTGGAAGTGGAAATGACATGACAGAACTAGGTCAATGGAGCAACAACACAAAGAAAAACCAGTATAATTTCATAGACAAGACCCAAAAAAAAAAAAGTTTCCCATTTCCAAATGTTCCAAAAAGTCACTATCAAAACAAAAGGAGTGATCGTGAGACTGGAGACATTGGAATTAAATTGTAATCGTAGACGACTGTCAAACTGTGTGTGGTGTCAAACGAGAGGGATGAAACAAAAGCGGGAACTTTCAGTTTACGTTGGAATTTGACCTCATCCAAAGGCCATGATTTTCCATTTTCCTTTCTCTCCTTCATGAAAGTGCATAAAATCGCTCACATTATATCCGGGGAAACATTTGTGCACTCTGTCATCGACAGTGAGAGAAAGAGAGAGAGAGAGAGAGAAAAAAACTTTATTTGTATTTCTAATTCAAGTTTTCGTCGAGAAAAGTGGGGATTTTCAGGTTCAAAGCGTTTCCATTCTCTGTGAAATCAAATGCAACCAAACTCGAATGAGTTCATGCTCAAAACTTAGAGTGAGAATGAGAGTGAGAGCGAACAGATGACAACTAATTAATAGTTTGAGATTTCTTCTCTCTCTCTCCCTCTCTCCCTCTTTTTTACCGTCATTTCCACTGCACATCTTGATAAAACAAATTCTTTCTATATCTTCATTTCCATGTGTTTTACTTTTACAATATTGGCCTGCCTTCCCAGCACAACTTTCTACATGTTAGAGTTTAGATTTGAAGCGTTGAAGCATGCATCCGCAAAAATCCATTTTGTTTTTTGTTTGCACATACATAGTTTTTAATTTTCATTGCCAAATACATTTTGGAACTTTCTAGTTTTCCCATTAAAAATTCAAGGACTTTTGGATTTTAGTGGATGGAGAAACGTCAATTACTTTGGCCTAGGTAAGTTCATCTGAAGATGTATAGATAAATTCCAATTCCAAATCGATTCTTGGATTGTCAAAGGACATGCGAGATAGCGAAATAAATACGTACTTTCCTGGGACTGACTCCTCGTGTGTTATATATTTGATATTTGATGGGGATTTGCGAGTGTCAAAGTGTGTGTTTCATTGCCAACGGGATATGAAACTCATGTGGGATGTCCTTGGTGTCCTTGGTGTTGGTGTGGACTAGTCCCAAGTTATAATTACAGAAAGTACAATTTGAGTTTGACCTGAAATTAGCGTGAGGACATAAACATGGGATTATATATACGATAGACAGGGAAAGCGTGCGGGTTACAATCATCGCCCACAGTTGTGGAATTACTCTAGGCAACTGTCCTCTGTGTAAATGGCACTCGAGATTACTATATATTGTATGTGCGGGGGAAAGGACACGATTTACGATATTAGTTTTCGATTGTAGATATAATTAAAATACGGATTATTTTTTGCGGATTTTTATTTATTTCGAGGTCAGGTGTTCTGCGAGTTTTCGTTTCTATGACATGGAACAAATAATAATAATGACAAGTCCAACAAATAATATAATATTGCAAATTTTGAATTCTGAATTTAAAACCAAGCAGATTGTGAGGCATGGAATGGAGGGTTGAGTCATTTTGTTTGGTTTTTTCATGTTTTGTTGTGTTGGGAAGGAATGGAGGGAGTGAAAGTCTGGAGTTTGTTTAGGTTATAAGTTATAAATACAGATGTACGTGGTGAAATTCTATTGGTTGGGAAATATGTGTGTGTGAGCTGTTTAATTTTTTACGACCTCAATTCTCAATATAGCTTTTGCATGACAATTCCATTACCTAGGCTAATTCTATGGTAGTAATTTGCACACTTGCCTTTTCCATTCCCCCTTATTTTTCACCCTCCATCCTTCCTTTTCGCTTGACTCCTGGAAAATGTACCCATTCAAATCCACATAAATACAGTGAATATTACACATTACACATACTCAACCTCAACCTCAACGCATGCAAACTTCAAGTACCATTCCGCTCTCTCTCTCTCTCTCTCTCTCTCTCTCCATTTCTCCTTCTGTTTCTGTTTCCACTTTCCACTTTCTCAACGAGTCCATTACTTTTTGCTCACTTTTCAAATTACAAACATGAAACAAAGAAACGAATCCAGTCGCACTCGGCACTGACCAAATTATTGCTTATTGCCAAAAAGACTCGAGGACATACAAACACATTCGCAGTCACAGTCGTCACATGCACGCACACACGGGAAACAACATGAATATATGAAATATCTGCTCATTAACTTGGTAAGTCGATGGGGAGAATGTAAATGTAAAAATGAAATGACCAAATGAAGGTTTCAGACACGTTTTATTCCATACTTGGTCGTTTGTAGGGTAAAGTTCATAATAATTCACAGTCCACAGTTGATATTCATTTTCATATTCATGAAATTGGTTGAGCTTTCCCCTCTTTTTATATGGACGGAGAACATGCTACAGAGTTATAAAACTACGAGAGAGAGAGAGAAAGAGAGAGAGAGAAAAAGAGAGAGAGTGAGTAAATCCAAGATCCAAATGGAACATGGAGACCGCCTTCATATAAACTATTGACACGATGACCCACATTACTTTTAGCCATAGCCGGTTCTGCAATTAAAACTCGGGGTAGATCTCACCTGGACACTCCAAAATTCCCATTATAATTGGGAATCAGACTTTGTTTTGCAATTTCATCATGCAAAAAATGTACGAGGGGAAAAGGAATTTAAAATGTCGTCCGTGTGTCATTTTGTTTTGTGGAGAGTTGGAGAGTGCTGAGTCATTGGTCATGATTGGTTGACTAGTGAACTGTATGAGTTGTGTGTGTGTGTGTGTGTGTGTGGTTGTTTGTGTGTGAGGGGGTGGATGAAGTGAGTGAGTGTGATGATCCAGACGAAGCTTGCGGGATCCGGTTCGGATCAATACGGAATTGGAATTTTGAATGTGAGTTTCACTTATGCTAAGTGTTAGACACAACATGAGTCCACGAATCCATCCATACGAGATGGTGAGCATGGAGTAAATATAACAACAAACTAAGCATGGTTTACTTATCATAAACTATTTCATCATCATGTCATGTCAGCATGCCATGGAACTATAAAAATGAAAAGAGAGAGAGAGAGAGAGAAAATGTACAAGGAGACCAAACAAACTCAAACTCTTGCAAGTCCTTTCCTTTTCCCTCTGCCTGATGGATCTCATCGTCAGTTTTGGTTTTGGTCTCGGTTACGGTTTCACTGCATCCCGTCATTCTCGTCCAACTCAACTCCCCATTGCATTATCCCCGTACATAATATTTTCTATTGGGGAAATATCAACTGTGTGTACACTAAATATCTGGATATTGTAGATACATGGGCCGATACAACCACCATTATCGTTCCTCAATTCTCTTCTTCTCCCTCCAACTTCAAGTGAATGAACTTTCAATTTCACTTCAAGTTTCACTTCTGAAAAACTCCAGCACCAGCTTTAGCTCAACTTCACGTTGAACCACCAGCTGCTCTTGGGATTTCCTATCGCTCTCACTCTCGTCGTCATTTACTCCCACCCGTTTTACTTGTAGGTACTGATTCTGTTGTGGTATATAGCAGTCGTCTAGTAGTCTAGTTCTATTCCTATTCCTATTCCAACGAATATCCATTATCGACATCGGCATTGGCCTAGTGAAAATCCACATGGAAATTGAGATCCACTGTGTGTGAGGGCAGTATCAGCTCAGCAGCAATGAAAAATTTACTTTCCTCTCACCAAACATAAATCCATCCAGTCAAATCCAAATTCTCTCTAGTTTCCCCCCAGCACAATCAAAAGCACAAACTGGATCTCTGGATCCAGCGGCACACAACATGACGATTTTTTTTTATACCTCCCTCTGATTTCCCCAATCTTATTCATCTTTAACTCTCTCCATTTTCCATCCCCGACGCTGGATTCCTACACTTTTTCCCAATTCAAATTCATTATCAACACACAAAATAGTACATTTAAAAAAAAGGTCCACTTCAACAGGCATTGTCAGACGATGGATGACGCTTTACTAGTGCATTCATTGCAAATTTACGATAACTATTGTCAATAGTCAATAGAAAGGGGGGAGAAAGCTAAAGGCCGATGGGGAAATGAAAAAATGGCTTTCGTATTCACCTAATACATAAGCTTGGATGAATATTCTCCGGATGATTCCGTCCAAGAATATTACATTTGAATTGTAATACTAAAAGCTCCATGGTCACGGCTCAAATCCCAAATTGGGATTTTACACATTTCCCTTGATTTCCGCACTTGAGCCGTCACTGTAATTGACCGCTGTCATAATAACAATTCGGGAACTGTTTAATTAATTTAATTGTAATGTATGAAAATAATAACAATAATAATATTTCCAGCACTGTACAGCAAGAGAGAGAGAGAGAGTTCATTCAAATTAAAGTGTGCATACGCATACAATATATATAGACATAGAAAAAGCAGTACACTCTGGAGTGGAGCTGTAACTGTAATTTGACTGATTGTGTGTGTGTGTGTGTGTGAGTGAGTGGACTGTTTACATAGTTACAGACGGGACATGAATTTTGCATGTGTCAAGTGCCTACCTGGTTATTAGTTGAGCCGACTGGCGACACTCTGTCGAGGAGAAAATCATAAGTGCCTGCCATTTGGTTTATTGAGGTAGCCAGTCGTCCCAGACCCATGCCATCGTCCATTTCCATTGCCATTGTGCAGCAGCACGGTGCTTTTGAGTTCTGATGATGGTGACTCAGCTGGAAAGCCCAAAGTCAAAGAAGGAAGCTAAAAAGCCGACAGGCAAAATCTGAAAAGGAAAACTCCGCTTGTCACATTGCCATGGCCGAGCATAAACAGATGGAAAGTGCAACGAGCACGAGGAACGAGTTCCTTTCCAACTAAATACATACACGTTTTTCACTTTCTTTCCATTTCCAAAGAAGGGTTCAAAGAAGGAAGGTAAAAAAAAAGTTAGGACTTGACTCTCAACTTCAAGGAGAACCAGAAGGGAGAAATATGTTTGCAATTTTAATGAGGTTTCCTTCTGTCTTTTTTAGCGAATCGGGCGTTTTTAATAAAAAATCATTCAAGTTGTAGTTGTATACCAGAGTCCAAATTTCAACTATTTGTGTATTTACATTGTCCATGAATTCAGTTGATTTTTGATGGTGTTGGCGTGAGTGTGAGCGTGAGTTGGAGTTTGAGGAGTGTCAACGAGTATTGGCAGGGAATAAAAAGGGGGAACTTTATTTTCATTTAGCAAGCAAAAAAGAAAAAAAAAAAAGAGCAAAAAAAAAACTCCACACACATGCACCAAAGTCAGCAGTCAGCAAAGACAGCGTACTCTGAGTTTAACTGGTTCACAGTCCATTCGGAATTCGAGTACAAATATACAATACGAGAAAAAAAGTAGAAAGAAAAAAAGCCGACACGCAAAAATCAAATTGGCAGATGTCAGCTGCATTAAATAATGCATTTTGTGGTCGTGGCTTTGACTCCCGTTTCATTTTGTTTCGGCATTGTCATTGCGGGGGGAATATTATTTATCCAGACACTTTGCATTGTAATGTCCGAACTTCTAATTTCCTTTGTTTTTGTTTCCATTCTCTACGCATATGCATACAAATATGTACGAATACAAACACGAATGCAAATGCAAATGCTGAAAATGACAAATTGTACCGATGCAAAGTAAATTCAAACGTTGCATAGCCTGTATAAATCTGCATGGTATGTATTTAAGTATTTCCAAAAATCCTCCCAACTCGACTTTTGACTGTTGCAGGAGAAAAACAAGGATTTACCTTCAGCGCGCATCATTCATTGACATTTGACATGGAAAACTAGAGACGGGAGAAATCCCTTTCCAAAAAAATATCCAGATAATCTCGCTCAAAAAGTGTCCAGACTCGAAATCCAAGTAAATAAAAGCTCATCGATGCACCAGAACGTTCAAACTGCAATTGGAACAGGATGAAGACAAACAAATGGTGGAAAAAGCAGCTTTCCTAACTGCAGTTAGCAGTTCGGAAAGTGAATATTGAAAGATTTCATATTTACAGTTTTATATCGTATCACTCCGTCTGATCTGATTTATTCGTTGCCTTTGCCTTGTTGTGTGCATAAGGAACTTGCGTAAATATCGTTCATTATGTTCTGTATTATTAGGTTTTGTGGCTTTCCATGTGGAGTGGTGTACAGAGGGAAAAAAGTTGCATCAGTCTCAGCACTATCGGATGCTGTCACTTGTATTAAGATGGATCGCTACCGTTATTTTCCTCCCTCTCTGTCCTCTTCATGCCACAGAAAATGCAGCAGATAAACACAAGTTTATGCCCCTGTAATTAGTTGGAAATAATGAAAACAACCCTCTTGGTTCATCCAACAAGGACAGCTAATGCTAACGCTAAACTTTAACGCAGTCAACACTGACGATGAGACTGAACTGATATTTTTATAGAATTTCCGCATGTAAATTATGTACATCCTTTTTTTTTTTTTTACCTTCCCCTCAGTCTCAGTCTCACAATTAGTCTCACTCCCTTAATGATAACAAAACGAGGAACAAAAATGAGAAAAGGGGGGTGTGTTTTTTTTATTCATCTAATTATAGAGTCCTGTCCCCCATCACCAATCAACAATATCAACACATCAGATCCTTCTCCGATTCCTCATTTCCATCATGTCAATCTTCCAATGCTGCTTGATGAGTTGATGAGGAAAATCAACATGGATTTTTAACCTTTAATTTCCAGTTAATTCCAAGTTGACAATCAGTCACTTGGGGAAAGGACTATGGATTTTTTTTTTCTGGTGGTGAATCTAGCATCCAGGATCCAGCCGGCGGGGGGGGGAAAGAGTTTATGGTTATGGAACTCACACTATTTCTTTTGCTACAGTTTGCAGTTAGTCTTTGGAGAATCGAATTAAATTCACAGCTATTTAGGTAAGCGAACAAAAATAAATTAAAATGAAATGTATTTTATTTCTCAATGTAAAAGAGTGTCTCTGTGTCTGTGTGTGTGTGAATCTCCCTGCGTAACTCTATCCAGTTCTTCTCCAGCTCTCCATTTCTCTAGTACTTGGGGCTACGAAGACAAATGACCAGACAACGAGTGGAAATTTATCGGTGAAAAGACAATTTACAATTTATCCAAAAAGTAGGAAGAGGAGAGAGAGACAGAGTTTGTGCAGGAAATATACCACCTACAGACTCTACAATCTACACAGATACACACATATGCACATACAAACAGAGAGAGAGAGAGAGAGAGACGGCGTATATTTGGATGGGTAAGAGTTTAAGAGCATGACCAGAAAAAGTAGAGGAAGAAGAAGAAGACGAGTCCATGAGAGACTTGGTTAAATGAAAGGGACGGATTTCTGGATGGATATGGACCATGAAATTCATCAAGGTACCATAGGTAGTAGGTAGGCCATTAAAAGAACAGATGTTTGGCTTCTGATGGGAACTCCCAGTTGCCCACACTTCCTCTCTCTCTCTCTCTCTATCTCTACACACCAGACAGACACCGCACACAGTCACTTTCACTCTCTCGTCACTGTACAGACTGCAAGTACACCAACAGTGGCCAAAGCACGAGTTCAATGCCACCTCTGGCCATGCTATCGCCGCAGTCTCTCTCTCTCTCTCTTTCTCTCATGGTCCAGTCTCCACGCACTTATAATTACATGCCAATATCTTGCCACGATAAACAACAACAGCAACAACACAAAACACAAAACACAACCCAACAGCCCTGAAATTCAATAGCTTAACTTTGGAGAGTCCATCGATTAAGACTCCAAATGAGATCATGAAATTAATATTGTATGTACATACCACAAAAAAGGAAAGAAAAATGGCATAAAAAATCGCAATTTTTCAATGTAGCACAAAATGAAAATGTTGGAACTTTCTTTGTGATTACAACTTTCAATTTCAAATCCTTCTTCCTTTATCAAGTTTTCAAGATGAATGGTGGAGTCGTTTAAGGAGGTATTCCAATGTGGACTGAATAGAATCGGACCATTGGCCGAAATGAAGTGAATGTTTAATCTCAATTTCCTCTTCGTCTAATGAGTTTGTACTGGATCCATTCTCCCCCGGATTTCAGGTTATTTAAAGTGGACACAAATAACACGTTTGGAGTGTGCTCACACATGTAAAAGCACGTGGAGCCCGAGTACTAATTACACATGATCAAGTGCGTATGCGTTTGCGTTTGTGTACATACGTACTCGTATCTTATGTGTATGTGAGCGTGTATTTGAACTTTATCTCTACAGGGAGTTTTTGCAAGCGCTCTTTTCTTTACGATGCAAAAGCGGATTTGAATAAAAACCTATATAGTGGGGATGACACATGAAAGGACTTAAAATGAAATGAATCGAAATAAAAGGGAAAGCTTATTCGGGACTTGGAAATAATTACTTAATCCGTAACACATATGTATTACCTTTATACCTAGTGTATTGGATGGAAGTTCCGTACATTGAGGATTGAATTTTGCACAAAATACAGATGTGGGGGAATGTCCTATTCGTATTCGTATTCGTATGTGTAATGAATAGTTTCCCTTTTTCCTTGGATGGAGAACGTGTAAAGTAATTTTAAATTTTGGGTTCCATTTGGGCCATTTAGTTTAATGATACATCCCTCAAGTGCAAGTGCATATCCCTTTCTATACTTTTCTGCGGGAAGAGAAAACAGCAGTGCATAGACGAAGACGAAGTCTCCGCACAATCAAATATACATTTTACATACACACACAAAACACACACACACACACACACACGACGAAATGAAGGAAAAAAATAGGAAAACAAGAAAGTTTTTTTTGGGGGGGTAAAAAAAAAAAATAGTGTGACGAACAAAATACACAAGGAGCAACAGTTCATTGCGGTCTTATTTCATTTGTTCCACGCACCGAAGCTAATTTAAGCAGCAGAAACTTTTAACAAGTGTTTGGGGACTCTTTTGTTTCGCTCTGGTGGAAATGAAATACACAAACTAGACTTTGCCAAGGAAAATGAGCTTCAAAGCTTCAAGCTAAAATGAAAGTTTTTTTTCCTTATCGTTCAGTCTGATTCTCCAACCACCGACCTTTTTTTATTTTTTTTATTAAACAAAAATTCCGAAAACCCCCTTTGTTTTTTTTATGTTTCTCGAGAAAAAAAACCGAAAGGAAAAAAACATTTCTAAATAAGAATTTTGAAGATTCTAACTCTCCAAATGTCATCAGTACTGCAATAAAAAAACAATTGTTTGAAAGACATTCATCAATTTTGAAGGTCTTATTTTAAATGGAGGAGCAAATCAATCTAATGGAACATGGAAAATCCGAAATTCCCATGAGACTCCAATGTATAAATGTACGTACACAAATGAGCTCCCATCCGAATCTACTCCAATTTTTATTATGTAAATATAAACAGTCCAACCAACCAACCAACAGAACAGAAAACAGAGTTCCTTTTCGATATCTGTAGTTCTCATGTCTGCCTTTAAAATAGTCTCTTTCCATGGACTCCTTTTTTTTATCCCCACAGAATCCAGAACAGATTCCTTCCAGAACAGAGCCAAAAGTCAAAATATGTTTTTTGTACATCACATGGGAAATCCTTTCCCACGATATCAGCAATGATGAAATTTCATCTTTTAATAATTCCCAACTAAAAATCTGGAGGGAAATGTCAAGGACAATTTTAAACCCTTCAATTGAATTGGAGGGGGGGGGGGGGCGGTCGAATTGACGATCGGCAAATAGGTATACCTTTTTAGTTTTCAATGGATTAATCTTTGAGATTTCCACAGGGGTGAAATTGTAATTGAAATTGATATGCTCGATTTAACTGCCTCGTCTGTTTTTATAATCATGTCAAAGATCAAGACTGGATTTCAATTTTCAATCCTTTTTTGTGTGGATGGAAAGCCATAAAATGATGGTATTAATTAAATTGTGAGCATTCTCCATTGTTTTGTTGTTATATTACATGAAATATTGTGAAGAAGTGAATGACTTCTGTCGAGGACAAAAACCCCGATTCCCATACAAAAATCCGGCTAAATATTTAAAATAGACATTTGTTCCGAGTTAAATAGAAAGAAGCAAGAGCTTTGACATATTATCTGTGTAAGGATGAGAGAGAGATGAGAGAGAGATGAGCTCATTTTTTGAAGAGAATTTTTTGATATTTTCATTGAGAAGTTTTTCTCTTTTGGGTTTCTCTCTTTCTCTTTCTCTCTGTCGCTCTCGCTCTCGTTTCTCGTTCGTTCTCTTCCATTTCCTGCTCATTCAACTTCAAACCTTATGCTTTTGATCATCTCTCTCCATAGAAATTCCCCTCTTCTCTCTCTCTCTCTCTCTCTCTCTCTCTTCTCATCCATTCACACACTTGGAGCCCCATTGCACATCCGCATTTCTAGAGTATCACTCTGATAAAGAAAAGAAAAAAAAAAGAATCCTCAACTCGTTCGTTCCACTCACACCAACCGAATGGAATCAAGTGAAGGGAATTGAATTCATTTAAATATTTGGGATCCTGACAAAGACAAAGGGAACGACGGCGGCAGAGAAAAGTCTTAGACAATCTATCCAGTGGAGTGCTCATAATTAATCATTGAGATCTCGAGTAATTAAAACTCTCTCGGCATCATCTAAAATTATCCATCGGATATGTACGCTTCAATTTTAATTCATTCGCACTACAGAATAAATAAATACTAAGCATCAAACTAAAAACTAAAGCTCAAGAATCTTCCCATATAGAAATCCCAATAGGATTATGTATATCGATAGGATTCTTCTTCTTTTTACACAATCTCCTTGTGCAAAAATAAATTAAATGCTTGTTTTTTTCTTCATGTTTTTCTGTCCGATCTTGTACAGTGTACAGGCTGACTCCTGAATGAATGAACGAATGAATGAATGAGAAGATGCGGAGAACAATTGCAAGTATGCGATAGGGCGGAAGGAGTTGAGAATTCTTTGAATTTTTTACATGAAGAGAATGTTGAGTGCGTGTGTCGCCTCCTTATTTATTTTGGCAAAACACCGTGTGTGTGTATATGTGTGTGTGTAAAACTACGGATGTGGGATCACAGGATGAGGAAGAGACGAGGAAAAAAAGTGTGCTCAAGTGGATTTTCATTGTTTAAAAAAAATATAGGAAGGATTTCACAGGGAAGAAGTGGATGAAGAAAAAATGAGGTATGACTGTGGACGTGGACTGAGAATCATGGAGGATATAAGACATACACAGTTTTTTTTGTACCTGCTCCTTAGTTCTTAGTTCTTATTCCTTATCTCCCGACGACTGACTCATTGAGTCAATCATTCATTTGTTCTTGTATAAAATCCTATCATCTCTGTCTCTCTGCAACGATACGACGAGACTTTAAAAACATCCGGCTTTTCCCTTCTCCATTTATGAATTAACTAGCTAAACATATCTTTATCTTCCCTATGGAAATCTCTTATGTGTTTCAAAACAGACTCCGACAAACAAGGTTAGGAATTTTACAGTTTGTGGGTTGTAGTACCTACAATAATTATATGTATAAATTGGATATAAATATAAAGAGGAAAGCCACATGGGAGATTTCATACTCATCCCATCATAAAATGCACTTATGGAAATCCCCACCCCCGACACTCTCTGCGTTTGATCTGAAGCATATTCTAACGAATATGCAAAGAGAGACTTCCGTTCTGTTATAATATTAGTATTATTAATTCACACCCATGGTAAATACAGATTAACCGTAGGAAGATTAACCTGATCTTCCTATCAAAGTCCACTGTTGCTCTGACTCTCTGTGCAGAAATCATTTTTAGTTTATTCATACGCACTTACGCAGAGATACAGAGATACGGATTTTGCGGGGGAAATGCCATTTAATTGTGTCATCTGGTTTGAGAATATCTGTTTTGAGGATTATGTAAAAAAAAATGAGAAGAAGAAGGAGAGAGAAAGGAGAGACGAGTTATCATTTCATTTCATCTGATGAATTAACGTAGCGGATTATGCACTTTATGTAAATAATCCAAGTTCCAAGCGTAGGAAAGTGGGAAAGTGGTGGTGGTGGTGGGAACTCTTTTTCTCTGTCTGTTAATTAAGGTTTTGAATCCATATCCAGGATGGAAAATGAGACTATTTCCATGGTGGATGGGATATTGTACAGAAGAGTTGGAATCCTCTCTCGTTGCAGACGACGACAGAGGAGTAGAGGACTTTTTTCCACAAAGGTTTGTGCTATGCTATTGCTATTGCTATTGCTGTTGTGTGTTGCTGTGGAGAGTGGAGAGTTTGTTCGGTCGTTGGCTGGTTGGTTGGAGGATATGCCAATAAAATGAATGTTCTCCATCTCATAAATAATCCAAAACTCACTAATTTGATTTTTACATAGAGTCCATGGAAGTGGATGATGAGGCAGCTGGAATGTGTTTGACAGTCATTTAGCCTATTCATTAACCATCTTATTTCGAGTACACCCGTGGAAAAAATCCAATCTATATGTAAAACAAGGTGATGGAGAGAGAGAAAGAGAGAAAGAGAAAGAGAGACTCACACGAGCGACAAGCGACAAGGCACCAAAGTCAAAATCAACGCTCGGATTTTCCCTCCTCTTCCAGTTTCGGCATGGTCTCTCCAGTTCTCTCTCTCTTTCTCTCTCTCTCTCGCTCTCGCTCCCTACTCTAAACACTACGTTCTAAATTCCATGTATGAAAATGAAAACATTTCCCACTGTTCCTCTATTTCTTTTGTCTTGTGTCAACCAACCAGTACAAATCTGCCAATGAATCTGCATAGCAACCAAACATTTGCCAAATATCATCACCAGTATATTTGGCAGGGAGTCCTAATTTTTGCCACAAACGTTCTCTGAGAATCTTCAAATATTGTCTGTGTGATCATCTGCTAATTGTGGTAATTGTGACATGACATGTAAATGAAGGAAACTTTCAAAGGAAACTTTGTTCTGGTACGGTAATTGAAAATATATTCTGAATTGTGGTTAAAATTCCCGAGAAATTCTTACCAACAATTAATTGTGAAGGGAATGTCGAAAAGTATTTCATATACATAATGGAATTGTCATTTGAGTATTCCTCCAAGCATTTGGTTGGGGACTTTACCGAGATAATTTTGGCAAAAGGACGACTGGGAGAGTGAGAAATGTGAGAGAACAAAATGTAAAGTCCAGTTAGAAGTCCTCCGAAAGGAAATATCCTGTGATATTTTTCTCGATTCTGTCTGTCGATTGTAATTCTCGGCAGTGGGATATCCGCATCTAAACTCAAAGTTTGGAAGCGTGAACGACGACAACAAAACGACAAAATGAATGAATGGAAAAAGGAATAAGAATAGAAATTAAAATGGAGTCGGGGAAAGAGCATTTGGCATTTAGTAAAGGAGGGAAAATGGGAGGTAAATGTATAAGAATGGGCAAAGGCGAACTATCCGGAACAAAACTATTACAGATGGAAGATGTGATGAAACTTGTAATTAGTTTCATTATACACACTTTGGAATGGTGAGAGGAAGCGTTGAATATGTGAGAGAAGAACTGAATGAGTATTTATATGTATAGTCGTGGACGTGGAGGAGAGAACAATGTCCATCTCATTCTCATCTAATGAAAGCCAAGGATGAAAATGAAAAGCTGCTCCTCCACAACTGGCAAACTAGAGAGAGAAAGAGAGTGAGGGAGAGAAAGAGAGATCTAGAGAGGAGAAGGAACACAAACTGGAGAGGCACCCAAAACACAAGAAGACGAATACGGAGAGAGCTCCAAGTGCGTAGAATGTAGAATGTAGATACACTGTTTGAATGTGTGTTTCATCACATTAGGATTTCCTCGCTCAGATTAAATGGGATCAAAATACTCGCTCTTTTCCCACTCCCAAACAACACTGCCAAATGTATTATTTTCATTGTGCATCTGATCAGGGACTTTGCTCTTTCCTCTCTCCTCTTCATTCACAATCTACATGGAAAACACACACACACACAGAGAGAGGACCATTCCTTTTGTCTCGCGTGGCTCGCATAATAATCATGTTAAAAGTTGTAAGTTCAAGTAAATAAACTCCCAGCCACTGATACTCCGTGTGTAATACAAAATAAATTGGAATGACTTTTCAACCCAGAACAACAACAGCATGAAGAAGAAGACGAAGAGTACTCTGGACGCCTCTGTGGACGATAAGAGAAGTGAAGAGACGAGGACAAGAAGGAGAAAGAAGATGAAAAGTACATTTCATTTCCAAATCTAGTTGTCAACCTGTCAACCTCAGATTTTAAGATTTCCTCTTGGCCTCCCTCGAGAAATTCCCCAATGGTCCCATCAAATTTCAATTACACGTCACCAAATTGTTTTCACTCCTTTTCCTCTTCCTCTCTCTCTCTCTCTCTTTCTCTCTCTCTCTCTGTCATAATTGTTCTGACTTTCACTTTGACTATGACACCTTATGACTATCCGTACCCATTTGCATTTGTTTACTCGTGGAATTTCAAGCACCCTTGACAATAAAATGAAATAATATTTACAAAACGAAAGAAAACTGCAGCTTTGAGCCCATTTTGTTCTACTCTACAGATATCTGTGCAGTTACTTTCACTTTCATCCATGTCGGTGCACTACTTTTCTCATTCCCATTCTTATTGGTCTTCGTCTTTATCGTCGTCTTCTCCAGCGACTCCTGCTCATCCCTCAATAATGAAATAAAATAAAATGAGAGAAAAATAGCGGAGGAAACCAATGAATGGAAAATTGCATCATGTGTAGAGAGAGAGAGACTCTGAAACGCTCTCCCTTTACATCAGTCGTACAGAGAGTAAAAGTCAAGATTCTGTCTGGACTTTTTCTTTTGGAGAGTCAAGTCAAGTCGAGTCGAGTCGAGGGAAATTGGAAATAGGAAGCAAATTTCTAAAATGATGGCATGGTTGAGTGAGAAAGTATATGACCATGGCGAAGGCATGGAGTGCCATTACAATCTGTTGTCCATAAATGTCCGGTGAATTGCTAAGGACCATTGTTTGATCAATTGTATGAACGTTTGCTCTCTCTTTCTCTCTCTTTTGGTTTCCCCCCCAAAAGAAGTTCCTGGTTGCTATAGCTAAGGCTATTTTCTTTCCTCTATTTCTATCTCTATCTCTATCTCCCGTTGCCAATGGGAATGTGCAGTGTAGTAAGATGTACATATCTACATATACATAACATGTACGATATGTACGTCACGATATGTTGTGTAGGGAGATGGGATGGATTGGGAATGGATGAGCCATCCCTTTCCCTTTTTCCCCCTTTCCTCGATCCCTCACCATAATCCATTTATATCCCACTATTACACACATAACAAAAAAAGTACAAAACATTATTGCCTCTTGGTTTTTCTTTTTCGCTTTCTTTCTTTTCTCTTTCTCCTGGTCTTGGTCTCGTTGGTCTTCAGCTTTGGGATCGGGTTCGGGTTCGGTCAGTCATGGACGTGAAGAGTCTTATGAGTCTTCTTTTATTACGTACCCGAACAATTTTCCATGTCCTGCCGTCCAACTCCCAACTACCAACTGCCAAGGTGAAAAAAAATAGGAAAGCAAAAGAGTAGAAGGAAAGGGGAAAAAAACTTTCTCTCACTCTCTCTCTCTCGTATAGAAACAGCAATAATCGTAGAGAGAAAGAGAATGCAAAAAAAGTCTGACTCCCAACCTTTCACGACCGCCTTCCATTGTCCGCTCCAAATCCACATACACACACACACACACAATATCCGTCCGTAGTCAGAAACCATCAACGACACCAAATAAACCAAAATGATAGACATGGAAAAACATTGTGGAGTAAATCCACATGTAGAGAGAGAGAGTGAGAGAGAGAGCACCCACCTTTACCTTTACATTTCCATGCACTCGTTCTCATTCGTATTGTATTTTTACTATGAAATTTTATCTCACATCTACCCACTTTCCGATCCACACTCACGCCCATCAACATCCAAATACTACAACACAACACAACACCACACAACCATGTTCATGTACCGTTATGTCGGTAAAACGTGTAGAGAAATGTGTACATGGCAAATACACATACATACGTATCGTATGTGTATAAAATCCACTTTTCCCCCGGGAAGCTCTTGACATTATTGACGCAAATTATTATTATTATTATTATTATTATCACCCACGTTTATCTTCAGTTTTGTTTTGTTTGACTCTGAATTCATATTATCTGTTTCTTCCGTTCAGTTTACTTTCTCCTTTTCTACAAACACCTGTAATCAGGGAAAGTGGTTCAAATTGCTTCAACTATATAGATATTGCCATCTTTTTTTCTTGGTTGTTGATGGTTCGGTTGGATCTAGATCGGGAATTCTACGCAGTTTCTTGTTTGGAATGTTGAGAAATGTGCAAAGTATTTGCACAAAGTCAGTCGAAGTAGAAGAGGAGGCAGGCGGCGAGGTTGAAGACACGTTAAAAGTGGAGGCACGTGGCGATTTTTACGCATTTCCACTTTCACCGTCTTCAGTTTTCCCATCGTTTTTCTTGGGGGGTGGAAACGGGGGATTCCGTGACCAATGTTTGCCATGTGCTCTATACAAATGAAAAGAAAAGTGCAACCAACAGAAATGTGACAGGTTTGGAATTTGAAATATTTGTTTTTATTATTCATATTATTATTAGAACAAAGGACTCAAATGTGAAATGTGAGAACTGTTTTTGATACTTGGAATTTGCCCGTATTTTAGTAAAAGTCTGATGGACTTGGTGTGTTATTAGTATTATAAATTTGACAAGGAATTTGGACAAACTTAAATTTATGTATTACTTTGAGATGCATTCAATGTTTATTCAAGTTAAAAGGAAATGGGCTTTTTTAGTGAGCGTTTAGCCTGTGCGACTTGAGAAAATGATTGTGTAAAGGGAATGCATGTGAAATATCTCACTCTCCTGTCAAATCTTCCCCACAATTACAACGGTTTTTATGATTGGTTTGGAAAAGGTTGTGGATGAGTGGGAGGTTGGACTTGCTGTGTATTTGTGTGTGTGTGCATGAGTGCATGAGTGTGTTGTATACTGTAAATTGCAAACTGAATGGGAAGAATGGGACTCTTTTCCGGTTTTGAGGGCGACTTGAAGCAATTTTTCAAGTTCATTCAGGCGAGAAGAGTGAACGAATAACGGAGAACGCTGAACGGGATTCCATTCAGTCACTCTCTCTCTCTCTTTCTCTCTCTATTTCGTATTGTGTTTTTCCCCTCGATTGCAAGTGAAAATCTGTTGCATTACTTGACTCTTTCTTCCCCATTCTCCAACCTCCAACAACTGCCACGAGCCATTCAATGAGACTTGTGATGCTGATGATTTTGATTTTGATTCCAATTCTACATCCTTCTGATTCCCAATCTGAATCTGAATGATGATGGTGTTTTTTCCATCAGACTCCTCTCCTTTTTTCTTCTCTCTCTCTCTTTCTTTCTCTTGTAATCTTCCCCCCCCAAAAAAAATGTGGGAATGTGTGCATATTGATATTGAATATCCACTGGATAATACACATCAGTGTATCTCCATGTAGCTTGTAAAACCTGTCAGCATCCACACATTTTGTCTGTCAATGACTTGATTTGCCACAGGACTTTCTTGTTTTCCTTTCTGATCTTGTTCTTGACTCGGTGTGATCCTGCTTCTGCTGCTGCTTCTGCTTCTGCTACTCCTCCGATATTCGTTTCCCTATTTTCTTGTGGTTGATTACATTTACGAGCACACACGAGCATAAAGACAGCTCAACCATTTACCATTTCCCTATTCCTTCACTGTCCAATCCTTCCCGTTCTCCCTCTCTCTCTCTCTGTCTAAAGAAGGTGCTGCAGCATCAAAATTTGTATGTGGGTATTTGATTCAAATGTTGTTTGTGTGTGTGTGTGAGAGAGAGGGAGAGAGAAGACGGTGGAAATTGTAAAGATTGTAAAGTCAGATATGTAATGGCTAACGATAAGGATAAGTACCCATGTTAGTGACAGTTGATTTGACTTTCCCTCCATTTCTCGTTAAGGCATTCAACCTAGAATGGTGGAATGTGAGTGAGAGGGAAAAGAGGAAAAGAAAACAGTCACCTTCCCTCAGTTTCACAGTCAAAATCTGTGTGTTTGTGTGTAGAGAGCGAGAGAGAGAGAGAGAGAGAGAGAGAGAGAGAAGAGGAAATAGTCAAACAGCGCACATTTCAAACCAATCAAAAGGAGGAATCAATAATCACAGAGGTTACAACTACTCGCAAGTCCCAACTTACATTCAATGGAAATATCCAAAGAAGAAAAAAAACAGCCAAACTCATGTAACCTGCTGAGCTCGTTTTTTTACATTTTAACTTGAAAAATCCCAAGTCAAAGCTAGAGCTCTGTGCTCTCCTTCCTTCTCTCTCTTTCGCTCTCTTTTACTTGCTTTGAGCCTCTGTGGCATGGCAATCAAAGCAAAACCTCTGAAATAACAAAACAAAAACTCATCATCAGTTAACATTGACAGATCGACAGAGTTCCAAAGCAGGAAATTTGGTACTTTTATACCAGACCATGTAATCGTCTCAGCTCTCAGTTCTCAATTCTCAGCTTTCCAATAACATTCACACAACTTTTCTTTTTTCATCCTCTCTCTCTCTCTCTCTTTCGTTCTATTTACCTTTTTTTGTAGGTAGACAGAGAGCCGAGAAACGTACACGCGTTTCAACTCCTTGGAGTTTGGACTTGACTCGTGTAATGCAAAAAACAGAAGGAGAATTGAGAGAGAGAGAGAGAGGGAGAATGAGAAAAAAGGGGGAAATAAATCGGAATAGAAATCGAATTCACTTTGCCATTTGAAGGGAATCATTACGTAAATTCGTACATTTGGATTTGCTTGTAGATTTGGGGCAAAAACACTATAAATCATTTGTATAAAGGAATGAGGAAAAAAAATCACGCTTCATTTCATGGGGAGAGGCATCCAAATCCAATATCACAACATTTCTTTAAAAGACTTTGAGTCAACGAATGAACGTCATGAAATAATTTTACACACGCGTTACACAACGAAGAATTCAAATTCAAATTCAAATTCAAAACCGTTTTCAATTCATTTAAATGTTGTTGTTGTTGTCGTCGTCGTTGTTGTTTTTGTAGTTGTTTCCCTTTCAATTACAAAGGCGTGAGACAATCTCTTTACAACTACCAACTACCAACTACATGACAAAATTGTAGGGGGATTTTAACTGTTGGTCAAAACTGCCTTATGATTTGATCAGAAAATTCTGACATGAGGAAATTTGGGATTGTGTGTGTGTGTGAGAGAGAGAGAGAGAGAAAAAAAAAAAAAAGAGGAGAAAACTCACTCAGCAGTCATTTGAATTTGAGAGTCGTTAATTCGAGTATTTATGGTCATTGATATGATTTGCAGGGTGGAAATCATGTCATCTCTATGCTAATACGATGTACAATGAACCAAAAGACGACATTACATTACATTATATTATTGTGCATGGAATGGAATGGCAATTGGGGAATGGAAAATGGGGATCGGAATGAGATGGGAAGTTCAAGAAGAAACAGAAACCCTGTGGGTTCTTCAGATAAATTCCCATTCAAATTTCAAAGAGTCACTGAACACCAATAGAATTAGAGAAAAAGAGAGAGAGAGAGGCAGCAATTCAAGTGTTTAATAAATGCCCTGTACAACACATTGCACAACTATCCGAGACATAATCTCCATTTATATTTATATTTTTGGTATACATAATGCAGTTTTTATGGGGTGGGGAGGAACTGACCCAAGGACAGAAGCTCGTACATTCCCAATATCTTCCATCTACATCTACACACACTAACCATATAATAATAAGAATAAGACGAGGAAGAATGAATAGAGCATAAGACTTGTGAAAACTCAGCTTTTTACTACTAAAGATACACACTTGAGATAGACGACATGAGGAACTCGGGCCGTTATGATAACCTTCCACAATGGCCATGAATGGCAGGACCATGTCAGAGAGTGAGCGTGGACAATTTTGGAGGAGTTGGACAATGACAATGACAAGATTTTCCTCAGGCTCAATCTCATCTTTTTTTTATGGTCTGTCATGTGTGTCGTTCAAATATGTGTGGAAACTATTAAATTCCCTTCTTCTCTTGACCCTTTGCTTTTGATATGTTACGACTGGAGAATGAAGAAGAAGAGTTGAGTTGAGTGTTGAGTTGATCAAACCTGGAGGAGAGCAAGAGAATCCTGGCAACTGAATATTCGAGACTGGAGAGACTGGAGAATTTTTAAGCAAAAATATGCACGAGTAAGGAAATGTGGGGAGATATAGACCTACAAAAAAAATGGTTCTTTTCTCCGTTTCTCCGTTTTTTCCCCTTCCCTTTTCACAATTTTTTGGCGTGTTTTCTTTATATTTGTGTGGAGCTATTAGATTTTCCACATTGTAGACATGTTGAGATTATTCACATCATCTCCCATAATACATTACATGAAACATATAGGAAATCCCATTGAATTGGATTACATTGGAAATATTATGACAATTTAGTGTCTTGGAGAAGGAGTAACGACATGGAATCCCATCCTCAGAAAATCATTCAAGCTCTCTTTATTTCTCTCTCTCTCTCTTTCCTTTCTCGAGTGTCTCACACATTCAAATCCTTTTAATCTTTCCTTTTTTACAGAGAGTATCCTCTACACACAGCTCCTTATTGTGAATCTTCAACCATTTTCATGTTCTCTCATTCTTCAATGACTCCGTTCATATCCAATCCACAAAGTTTCCTCTCCTCCTTACAAATTTCAAAAACAAAATACTGAATTGAATGTGAATAAAACATCAAATCTCTTGTATATGTTGTCAAATTCATTCTCTCTGTAATTCCTCATCCTAATTATTCTAATCTTTTCCCTCCCTCTACTTTTTATTTGATGGAATTAAATATGAATCAAATTTCACAAAGACTTTCATATAAAATGCAAAAAAAATATGTAAACATTGGGAAAGTTTTACTCGACTTTTATACTTTGTGCACAAGAATCTCTAGTGTAGAATTAAGTAATTTTGTGAATTTCGTAAGAGAGAGAGAGAAGAATTGTCAACATTCACACTCTCATTTGAGCAACACCAACCCGACATTGTCAAGTATCAAAAGTATTTGATGGCGGTGTCACGAGTTACTCTTAACTATGGGATAGAACTCGGGGCTTGTTTACATATGCATGTACATCTGTCTCTGTATAGAGGAAGAGAGAGAGAGAGCGAGAGAGAGCGAGAGAGGGAGGGGGGTGAAAGATTATATTATGGATATTTGAAAAGGCACAATTGCTACACACATACAAATATATACACAGATATAAATCCTACATGATATGTATTAAAGGGCATATAAATATAAGTGTGGAGATACATTCATGATAGAGAGAAAGAAAGAGAGAGAGAGAGAAACGAGAGGCAGAACCAAACATAGACGCATACATATTACATAAGGCAGAGCAAAGTCGAGGAGGGAAGAGAGAGAGAGAGAGAGAGAAATATCCACGTGCCGCCAAAAACTCGCTTGGATCGATACTTTTACTCGAGCTTCTCGTTTCGAGTTCTCTCTCTCTCTCTCGCTCTCTTTCTCGCTCGCGCTCTCTCCCTCCCTCCACTAAACTCTACACTCGGCACTACTACTATCAACTATTACTCGTACTATCATACTATCACCATTATACCAATAGTAAAAAAAGCGTACGGATGAAAATTACTATGTACGACCATGTGCTCTTGTCATGTGTAAATTGTCCGATTTTCCTCGTGTTTCTCTCTCTCTCTCGCTCTCTCTATCTCCCTCTCTCTTGCTCTTCCACTATACATAGTTGTGTTTGGTGGATGGTGGAAGTGGAAGTGGAAGTGGGAAAAAAGAGTGGAGAGAGATGGAATGGGAATGAACAGAGTATGGTATACAGAATGTAGAGGGCAAGTAGTAGGAAAACTTAAACTGGAACTGATACTGGAGAATGGGAGCTGGGAGTTGGGAGTAAAGAAGAAGTGGACGACAGGGTTAGAGAGTCAGCGTATGTAACCTACAGTGTGTATTCTCTGTATTCTGTGTATGCACAATGTGTGTAGTTTACTTGTACTGTTCAAAGGCAAGGCAGGACCAAAAAACTCAACCAAACGAATCAAACAGACGGTGGAAATTTTCCATTTTATACTTCCTATCTAACACAGGCAAATGATGTATAGCTAAAAACCTTCATCTCGTCCACAATTTACGGGTTGGAAAATAAAGTACACACACACAGAGTGGTGTATCGTAAATATAACTGGAGAGAGAATGGAGAGAATGTGAATATGGACTCATTGTCACAATCAATTTATAGTTGGGAGTCGGTAGTCAAGTCCATGTAAACACGTAGACAATATTGACATTAATAATTTGAAATGATAATACCCAAATGAAAATCCGACTCTCTCGCTTTCTGTTTCTATTTCTCTCTGTTTCTCTGTGTGTTGGTTCTGGAGAATAAATAAATAGATTAATAAATGTACTTATGATCATTTGCAGAGTCTATTACAGTTCCCAATCTCCTTTTACATTCATTTCATTCTGTATTTCTCTCTCTCTCTCTCTCTCTCGTCCATCCAAATTCATGCAAATTTCATGCCTTGTTTTGCACATGGCTTTTGAAAACCCGCTAAATATTCTGGAGGAGAATCCTAGAGGAAATACAGACTGACACTGTTCAATTGTAGAGAAAGCAGAGGAGAATTTAGGAAAAATCAAAACATTACACAATGCTCATCTTAAAGGTTGAAGACTGAGCTAAACAAATTATGAAATTGACTATACATACGATAAGCGTATGTTTGTGTGGGAAATCTTAAGCTTGTGCCTTACGAGCTTTTTTATGTATTATTCAGGGAATGAATTGTGTGTGTGTGTGTGTGTGTGTGT
>JAIUND010000565.1:0-63640 GCA_034699125.1 Gisinianus flammeolus
TGGGGTAACATGATACTATCAAACAGTCAAATTTGACTGTCGTTAGCATTACGAGACAGTCAAATTTGACTGTCTGTAAAACAGTCAAAATCGTACGACAAATTGCTAAATTTGACTGTCTACGCTCAACTGTAAGTGCAAAACTAATCTCGATTGGGAGAGCAAGTCTCCGAGCAATCCAGCTCAATGCAATCTGCTTTGCACTTCTGACCAGGTAATACTTTATTGCAAAAAATACTCTCAACGAATACAGAAAAGTGTGTTAACAACACAAAACAAAGCACACTAAAACTTCCCTGTTATTATTTTTCTTGCTCTCAAAAAACAAAAACTTTAAAAAAAATACTTACGCGCTCTCAGCAAGCACCAGTATTACAGAAGGAGCAACTGAAGAATAAAAACAAAAAAAACAACAATAAAAAATAATAATGAAAACATTTTATGTCAATACCCCATTTGAAGAAAAAAGTAAATAGTATATTTTTTTTTGGCCAAGTAACTTCAATTTAAATTTTGATGGAATTAACTTGGGACCTTCTTCTACTAATCGTGTTTTGACTGGTGGTTGTATTTCAATTACTTGGTTCATAAAATTATGAAATATTTTCTCACAATTGTTGAACACCCTGTACATACTTCGTCTATATTTACCTGTATGTATGTAATCATCTCCACTCAATTAGCAATTAAGTATACAACAATTCTAAGCTGTGAACTTTGTTGTAGACAGTTCACAAAAAAAAGCATCCAGACTATGCATGAATAAATGCATAGACTACAATTACTATGCTATATAGGTAGTAAAGTCGAGAAGAAAAAAAAATTGCAACAAAACTAAATAACTTTCTTTTTCTTCTGGTTCAATGTCATAATGGAAAGAGTATAGTATATAGCTATACCTAAGTATGACCAAAAAATAAATATGACCATGAAGTGAGGTAGGAGGGCAGTGGACCCTTTGATGATAATATTTTATTATACTACTCCTCCGTCTCTGTGTATTATCTCTCTATATTCCCATCATCTCATTCTAAAATCTCTCTCTCTCTCTCTCTCGCGAGACAGAAATGCGGAACACCCCTACTACAGAGAGAGGAATGGACTTTTTATTCCAGACTATCCAGACAACCATGCATGCATGTATCCAATATGTATGTACGTATAGCCTTCCTATATAAGCTTCCTGTCTGGTTGTACTATGCTTTCAACGTCATTCTCGAGTCAAAATAGCTATGCATTTTCCTTAGATTTATCCGTGTTCCCTTCCTCTGCCGCTTACATCCTTCATATCATCTTGTAGAGCACTTTGTGCCCTACCAAGTTTCATATCAAGACTTTTGAAAATGAGTCTAGAAATATTTTTCTCATAATTTCAAAACATTTCCCTTTTCTCAATATCCCAAAATCTCTTGTCCGCCATGATTCGATTCGAAAGAATCTATTAAATGCAACATTCTGATTTTCAATGAGGTTTTAAATGTGGAAGACATGAAATGAAAATTATGGAAAAATAATGACTGAATAGGGAATAATTGAAATTATGAGGAAATGAAAACGAGAGATTTGGTCATGAAGACGGGAAATCATAATAAATAAAAAAAGCTCCCCTTCATGCACTTGCAATGAGAAAGAGGAATTCGAGCAAACATGGCAGATCTCCCAAACCATTTGAAAAGTCCAAAAAATTGCGCTAACGATGTTGAGTCTGCGTGGACTCGACGAGAGTGGAATATTACAATGTACGGTATGTATATAGCGTGTAAATGATATGGTGAGTACTTTTTTCGTTTCCCTCTCTCTGTGTTGTTGTCTCACTATATTTTATACACAGTCTTGCTTGGTTACACTGTATTCGGATAGTGGGAAAATATATTATGATTAAAATTTTCTGTTTCAAATTCAATTTCTTGATTTTTTGAAGGATAATTACTAGTGTTTTCAAGTGTAACAGTGGTCATTTCCGGTACGAGGTGAGTTGTCATTTAGTTTGTCATCATATTTAAATGTTGTCGTATTAAATGTACCTAGTTTTACCAGAGTATTTTCATTTTTTCCGGATCATTGTAGGAACCAAATAGTTGTAGATTTTTTGCCGCCCGCCTATCTCTCTCACCGACTTTCGGCTTCAAAATTTCACATTTTAATAGTCAACATGGTTTTAAAATGTACTCTATTTTATAGAGAATAAATATTTGAACCGGTTTTTAATCATTTTTGATCCCCTCATGGGGTAAGTAATGATAATGTTTCTCCCGCGCGATCCACTTGATTTTGGCCCTCCACTTTTTGCATTATAGCTTACACACAGTCTTGTCATCATATACTTACCAAAAAATTGGATATATACTAAAACTAGAGCCCAAACTATTATTGAGTCGGATTTATTTTAATAGTTTTGTAATTATAATAATTATTAATACCATTGTTGAATGAGGATTACTTGAAATATATTAGGTATATTTTCTACAATTAAGTTGAGAGTATGTATCATGTATGAGTAGTGTCTATCATATCAAGTTTTGGAGAAATTTTTTTTTACATGCAAATAATGATGAGCATGAACATTATGTGGAGAGTAGAGAATCATCATCATTCATAGTCTCTTTTTTTGTGATTATGTAGACGTATCATGAAATAATTATTACATTTTTTTAAAAATTAAAATACCAAATAAATATTACTTGAAGACATACTTGAGAGTCG
This sequence comes from Gisinianus flammeolus, assembly GCA_034699125.1. Classification (NCBI taxonomy): domain Eukaryota; kingdom Metazoa; phylum Arthropoda; class Collembola; order Symphypleona; family Katiannidae; genus Gisinianus; species Gisinianus flammeolus. Next base: position 2,704 of record JAIUND010000565.1, read on the forward strand.
TCTACATTGCATACTCTTCATATATCGCCTCACTCCTACGAGAAAGCGAGGGAGTAAAAGTATATAGTAAATTTTTTTTAAGAAGAAGCACGTGGAGTGTGAGAGAGAATGGATAAAGTATTTAATTGATGAAATCGTCGAATAATAATGAAATGTTATATTTATTTACTTATTTATGTATTGTTTGTTTGTTATTTTTTGTTATTGAATAGATACAAGAAGACTACTTAACTTCAGATCATCATAACAAATCAAAATATAATATTACAAATAATTTATACAAAACATGCTCATCTTATCATCTTAGACAAGAAGAATCTCCGGATAAAGAAAATCAATGATTGTACTAAAATTATAAAGAGGAAATATATATATATAATCTATATATATAGATTCATCTTTCTTTCTCTCCACCGGACTTTCCTTCCTTTTCCTCTTCGCTAATTCACAACTATATAGTATATCTACTACTTCAGTCGTACACACAAATTCATCAGTCGGCGATATGATGGATCTCATGTATGGATGTGGGTCCGACTATGACTGGAATTCGGAAGAAGAGCTACCTGAAGTTGACCTTAAAGCCGAACATGACCGGATCATAGCCATTTCCACTGGACGAGCCATTGACCTCATGGCTGAATTAGCTTCCAGTCCTCTCTTTGATGATGAAGAATTTGATGAATTAGAAATCAGATTTGATGCTTCTCCCAGATTCGAACCTTATACAATCGGTATCTCTTCTCATCATGCCCACTCCAACAATAACAACAAATCTCCAGCCAAAAATAATACAAATAATAATTCAAAATTCAATAAAACTAGTTCTCCAATTCATTTAAAATCAAGTTCGGCTAGTAGTAATAATAATAATTCTATTATTATTAAGAGTCACTCGCAAATTCAAAATTCATCACAACAACAGCAACAATTCAGAAATCAACAAAAACTCGGTTCAAATGGTCGATGTGTTAATAATTCAATGACTCAGAAAACTAGAAATAATAATATTATTGTTTCAAGTAATAGTAATAATTATAATGCGATGCAAAAACAAACTACAATTATAGCAACCATCGGGTCTTTAAGTTTGGGGGGACTTGCGGCACTCGAAGAAACGGTTGGAGCATTGGTAAGAAAATTTACTGTATCCCTGCTGTCATTAGATATTTAAATAGAAGTGGGAAATTACGATCCTGCATTACCTGCATTGTCCATACAAATCATTATTAAACTAATTTTATTGTGTATTTTTACTAACAGGTTGAGCCAGCTAGTGTAGTTCCAGTCTCGGTGTCAAGTTCTCAAGGGTCCGGTAGTGATGGAGAGTACCAGGAGTTCCCTACCGATGAAGAGGAAAGTGAGTGCAAACTTGACCCTAGTAATACGGTCTGGGTTGTTCCACGGCAGCAGATTTCCTCCCGGAGTCCATCACCTAATGACCTTCCCGAATTTGAGTTCGATGAACCTGAATTCATCATTACAACCGGGACGACCATCCAGGAGATCCCTCCTCCCAAAAAGAGGAAACAGAAACATGAACCCCAGCCACATACCGATGGGAAGATTTATCCAAAACCTGCTTTTTCGTATTCATGCCTCATCGCTATGTCTCTTAAAAATTCAAAGACTGGTAGTCTGCCCGTTTCGGAAATTTATAAATTTATGTGGTAAGTTAGCGTTTGGCTTTTTGTAATTATTTAGCATGATTTACCATGCTCTGGTAATGACAGCAGCAAAACTACTCAATGTCAAATTTAAAAAATTATGCTAATAATGTTTTCTTTTAATTCCATGTTACAGTGATCATTTCCCTTACTTTAAATCTGCCCCTAGTGGTTGGAAAAACTCGGTGCGGCATAACTTGAGTCTGAACAAATGTTTTGAAAAAATTGAAAAACCTGGTAATGGCGCAAGAAAAGGTTGTTTATGGACCCTGAATCCGGCCAAAATTCATAAAATGAATGAAGAGGTTCAAAAATGGTCAAGAAAAGATCCTCTTGCTATTCGTTTGGCCATGTCTGACCCAGAAAATCTTGAAATGATCGAAAAAGGAGAGTTAAAAAGAGACTATAGTGGAAATGGTGCTTCTGATGAAGACGAGGATATTGAAGATATCTCGGAGCCTTGTACTCCACTTTCACAAGCTCAAGTGAGTGTACTTTATTTAGTTTAATTTTTTTTTTGTATTTATACAAGATATAAACGGCAAAACTTGTTCGTTTTTCCCCAATGAGAAGCACGGAATTAATTAATTATTGTCGAGCTTTATGAGGGCGCTGTGTAATAATGACAATATTTATTCATTCTTTTTAAAATAGCTTTTGGCTAGGCGATCTCGAGGAAGTTCATCTGATTCTTTACCTGGTGAAACAAGTATTTCTTCAACCACTCCTACTACTACAGTATCCCAAGTACATTCGATATCTCTTAATGTAAGTAACCTGCACATGAAAATTATTATTATTCCACTGTATTCCACATTTTGATCTATTTCTCGTATTGTTTAACTAAAAAGATTTTTTATTGTTTTTGATTTTATTCTGTGCACAGCGTCCCACAGAACAAAAAATTCATGTGAAATCTGAGCCAATGGATACTCTTGACTTTGGCACAATCACGAATGTTCGATCGTTCGGAGGGTAAGCATGTTCGTTACGCATTATTAAAATATGGATATGTTCAGAAGAGTCCTTTGAATTAAAATGAAAATTAATAAAAAGCATTAAAAAATCGATGAAAATTGTAAAATCGTATAATTATTATTGTTGGTTTCGAAGGTAATTTAATGAAAAACTGTGCTCTTTTCCTCTACAGATTTGAATGTCATCCGGGGGCTGGAACTGGAACTTATACCTTGAGTTTTTCCGCATTGAGTAATGCAACGACTCCCATCATTATAAGAAGAACACCCGTGAAATAAATATATCAAGAGAAACAGTAGTCATTCCGCCGACTATTGAACTATGAGAATTTTTTTTAAATATTAATTATGTTACTAGACTTCAGAACAGATTTCCGGAAAGCCTTCTTATGTCTCCTTCAACTTCTGTTAAAACAAACAAAAACCTTTAAAAAATGATTTTCAAGGCCTTTGTATTATCTTATGTTATTATATAAATAATTATGATTATAAAACTTTCAACATATCGTTTTGTAATTACGTCACGTAATTTATATATATTTAAATTTAATCATCTACACAACATATTTATGTAGCCATTATCATATGGTATGGCCGTTGAGGGTACACAAAAAATAGGTTCTAAACTTTTCTTTTTATACAAGTTACGTTATGTTTTTTGTTTTTTTTCGCAAATTGACGTACCTAATTTTTTTCCTCCAAAAATAGTATTTTGTTTTTTTTTACATTCAGTTTGTATCAAAAGTCCTGGAGATTATATCATCGTTTAAGTACATATGTTTACTTTTTTTGTTATTTCACTACTTTTTTATTGTGTCATAATGAATTTTTTGTAGTGGTGTGTTTGAGTACGAAGCAATATTAATTGTCGGAATAGGAACTAATGGTAGGTTTGATTATTGTGAATAATACCAAATAATTAATTAAGTTGTAGCGCCCCTTTCGTTGTTCGATTTTGTCGATTTCATAACATTTTCGGCAAACAATCAACTAAAACAGTTCAAATTGTATAACGAGTAAATATTATTATTACTACTATGTAATTGTACAAAGGATTATGATAAATATATACTATGATAATAATAAATTAATAGTAAAAGGATCTTTCTACAGCTACTTCCCTGCCAATTCGTTTTATGTAAAAAAAAAGGAAAAGTGGAAACTGTTTGCTGGTTAATTTTCATAGTAGAAAATCAGTCAGTCAGTCACTGTCGGTCAATTTGTCAGCCAGTTGGTGACTGACAACAAGGATGCTCTACGTTTGCATCATAAGACACACAAAGCTTTCCAAAGACGAGAGTTCAATGGGGAGTTTTGCTTGTATTATGATGCAAACATACCGCATCCTTGTTGCAGCTACAAATGACTGATCGACTGATTTCTGCCATGTTAATTTGTGATTGGTAATTTTAAATGGGACGGTAGAAAATGAGAAATCAGAAGAATTGATAACAATAGTCGTTGACTGTACAGCAGTTGAACAAAGAAAAGCATCTCGGAAAAAATCAGTACCACAATATGTTATACACATAAAACTGAACCCAGCTAGTTAGTATTTAACTCGACTGTTTACATTTAATGAGTGACTGAATGACGGGACATGTCTGTATGTGGAACTGTTTTTTCCAGAATCTCTATATTATATTATCGTTTATCTTATGTGTGAATTTGTTGGCTGTATATTTCACTATAGTCAAATAGTTGTAAAATAAGATTATAGAGAGATGGTTTTCTCTATAAAGCTCTACTTTCCTATGATGAAATGTCTATTTAAATAATAGCGTAACGGTCCTCGGAGATATTTTTCTGTCTTTACTTTTTAATTGATGAGTTCAAACAAAACCACAGACATTTTGTGTATGTTCAAATCAAAACCAGTCGTTTTGTACATATACTTTTATTTTGTATATAAACATGGAAAAATGGTAATTGTATAATATAGCTCTAGATTAAGTTAACATTAAATATTATTGTATGCGGATGTGTAAAGTATATAATTCTTCTATATATATTTAAAAAATACATATTTATAAGTACCAAACACATCATTATAATGCATACAACAACATATATATTCTGGCATAGCTACATAGGTAGACAATTCCTAAGTAATATGAAAGTAATTTATATAAATAATTTATACAGTTACAAATAACTACTACCAAAAACTTAAAAGAATGAATAAAAAAGAAGATTTATATGTACCAAAAGTCTGAATGAAGGCTGTGCATGGAATCATTTATTGAAGATATTGACAAACTTCTTGAAAGAAGGACTTTCTGTCATATAAATAGAGCGTCAAGGATTTAGCATGAGATTTCTCGATAAATAGGTACTCACGTCCATATTTACACAGTAATGGATACGCGTTTGTCAAACGTGTACATTACAACAAAGTGAATATTTACTTTGTAATGCACACAGTTGACAAACGCGTATGATGGACACTGGATGTATGTTCAGATTGGTTCTTACGTTCACCCAAAATGAAGACTTTTCTGGGGCAATATAAAGAAAATCTAGAAGTCAAACCAGATCGTTAAAAAATAATCCAAAAAGGCTCCTACATATGTATATCCTAAATCTATATATCAGGATGGTCTATGGAGGGAGAAGAAACGAGTTTAGAAAAGTGGGAACCTATTTCCCACTCGTCTATTTGACCCTGGGTCAAATTTAAAAAAAAAGTGAAACTGTTCATGACTTGGTCTATACTATAGACTCCATAGTCACTATAGTAGAGTGTATTGTATACATAAATAGGGTAATATATATTATTATGTAAGTATTTATTATGTAAGTATTTATTTGAGTAGGTGCACCTGCTGCACGGCGATAATCATGGAAATTAAAAATCATGATTTTTTTTGGGAGCCTCGGGTGCATGGAGAAATTCCAATTCCAATGGTAGATTTTTCAAATATTGTGGGCAATCTTTATTGCGTATTACACCTTCACAGACAGAACGAGTTGAATCAAAAATCAAAACAACATTTAAAATATTAGAGTTCTTGTACATAGTAAACAAATGTTACGTAAAAAAAGTGCATTTTTGAGTTATTTTTTTGGTTAGTGACAAGTCATTCAAATTGAAGATTCCACTACGTACTTGAATTAACAAGAGCATTCAATATTGCTATTGCTTGAAGCTTTTTGAGTCAGTTAAATATTACGTGGTCATTCAAAAATTCGATACTTAAAATTAACAACAGTCTTTCGCTATTCTTTTAATGTTTTGAAATAAAACACGTGCAGTGTCTGATTTAACGGAAGTTTTGAAAAATTAACAGAGTATATATTTTGGTATAAATAAGAATTATTGAATCCAATAAACGCGAATTGTCAACGTGCTGCTTTAAAATATATAGTCAAATGTCTCAAAAGTTATGAAGTTATGTCGAAGTCGAAAGGATAGTAAAATTGATTGAATTATTTCATCATTGAACAGTTCAATTTGAACTCATATACTTTTGTGGATGTTTAGTTGACATTTTAAAAAGTGTTATATTTCGTCTTTTTTTATTTGTGCGAGAATCCAGACTGTCATTGGACGAGAATAAATAATACATATCAAGTTGTTGTTTTGTGCTAAGTACTTGACATTTACATAAAAAGGCAATTTTAACTACTGTATCATCTATAGGACTATACACAGAATTTAAGTGTGTGCTGCATGGAAATAACTTGGAGATTTGAGTAGAGCGACATATGATAGAAACAAGATAACAAATTGATTACATATTACACTTATATACATATATATATATTTAGGTACATAGTATGTGAAAGTGAAATTAAAATTTAGTTAAAAATGCCATCAAATTCGGATGATAATGGGAATTCTCATGGAAGAATTGTCCCAAATGTAAGTCCCCATGAGAATCAAGAAGAAGGACAACAAATTTTACAAAACCCTGAGGCTCCTGCTCAATCTGTTGTCAATAGCTCCATTTCATCAAATATCAATCAAAATAATCAAATGGTGAACCCATCACTTCCTCCTTCTCAAGATGCTCCCATGGATGAGGAAAGTAATAATTCAAATGAAAATCCAAATGTCAGTAATGGTCTTGATTTATTTGTGAATCAAGAAGTATTGGAACCACAACTAGATTTTGATGCTGATGCTGACGAATTCAGAAGGAGATTTTATGAAGCCATTTCACGTCGTAATTCACAACCTGTTGAGAGTCCACCGGAATATGAAGAAGTATTATTCTAATTCTTACTTTAATTTGGTCAAGTTATTGTTCTCTAGTAGAGAGTCTGTACTATATATGCTATTATCTATACGCAGCGTGTGATAGTAGTTATTTTTATTAAATGTGGATAACTACGACTCATCCGATTAAAAAAGTACTCTACTATTGCACGCGGTGTTGTGTAATGAATGCTTTTTGTAGAATACCATTAATAGTTACATAGTAGTATATACATACTAGTAGTACCATACTACTATAATATTAGCGTATTTTATAATGAACTTGAAAAACTATTGTTTGTGCAGTTTGATGAAGATGACAATATTGATCTCATTGAGGAAATCATTGAGGATGATGAGGTATTTATATTTTTCTTTATTTAATTTTTGTCATCTTTATCAACTTGTTATTAAGTAAATTATTATGATAATGATAAGTATCTAACCATTTTTGAACCTTACTTCTAATGTACAATATAATATACTGTGTGATATTATGTGTATCTTTATTTTCCTAAATATATGATACGTTTATTGCTTCTAATTACAGTTTGAAACTGAAGACTCTTTTGACGGTCTCTCTACAGGACCCCCGTCTTCAAGTAAAGCATTTTAGTCTTGACAATTGATAGTCCTTGCATTATTTCTATAGAAATGAATGAAATGATTATAAACTGTTTCTTTTCCTTTCTTCTTCAAATATATTTACTGATTCTACATTTTCTTGTGTTGCTTTTAGGGGAAGACCATGATTTTGATTCGGATGAAAATGCAGTAGTAGACCGAGATGAAATCTCCTCTGTCCCTGTCTTTGATCTTCAATTGCCTCAATTGCACTCGGTAAATATAAAAAATTTACCAGCTATATTACGTGTTACGAAGGATTTTCTTCAGTTTGGAAAATGTTCTTTCAATTATTTTACATGGACGGGAAGAAATGGCTTTGTAAATGTGAGTAATATCAAATTTAATCAAATATTTCTTGTTCTTTTTTATTATTGCGATTGTAGTATTTGGGGGACGGGATGGAAACTTTATCAGGGCGAACAATTTTGGAAGGTGGGGCTGAAGCAGAGATTCCCCTGGTGCTTCTTGAGTTTCATTTGGTTCCTGGACAAACATTACCTTTAACTGTGTTTCATGCTGTGACTCAGAGTGCCCTCAGAAGATGTGTGCCGAATAATCGACATTTTGGAATCGTTCATTCGGGGTCAGTTGAATAAAATATATTTTTACACACAAATGCATGTTTATCATCATGTACTAAGTGACAAAGTTGATACATGAGTCATTACATTTATGGTTGACTAATGAATAATTTGTGCTTTGAAACAATTTACTTGCAGATTGAATGATGTGAACATTCGAACTCCGCTTCCCAGTCGAGCTTTAGGAACGACTGCCGAAATTTACGAATTTTCAGAAGAACAAGAAGCAGAAGCTGGAAATAATGCTCCACCAAGTGTAAATATCAAAGCCAAAGGACGACATCGTTTCAATGTGCTCTCCACTTACCGGTACGTCTTTTATTAATTCAGTATGTACTTATATATGAATATATTTAATATGTTTAATGTATACCAAATCCATCATGCTTTCTTATTAATTTTATTTTACTTAACAATGTTGACAGACAATCTGATGGACACCTTATGGCAAAAGTGAAAATTCGACCTGAAATTAGTTTAGCAAAGCCATGGAAGAATTTAATATCAACAGGTCATCGTCATATGTTTCCAGCATATCCTTTACGAACTAGTCCAACGGCAACTACGTCCGGACTAAAAGAGAGGCGATATTCTCATTCAAAATCAGTTTGTAAACTTTTCAAAATAAATCATAATGGGAAGAATAAAGAAAATGAGAATAATGATGCAATGAAAGAAACAGAAACAGCAACAACAAATCATCATAACTCCAGCACATGTTCTACGTCGTTGGAAAAAATGAACGAGTCGGATAATGCTGGAAGAGGTATTGAAGCTTATCGTAAAATAAATCGGTACTACTCAGCAATGACTGGTTAGCTACATTTTTTTCATTCCATTCTGCTATTTCCTTCTTCTTTTTGTTGGCAGAAAAATAAAATAATTGAATGATTAAATTAAAATTTTGATCATATAGGTTGGCCACCTTTTGTCTATGAACAATTCGATGAAAATATTTTAGTAGAGAGAGTTCATCGAAAATTAAATACAGAGCTGAACTCTTTGGCTTCTGCGAGTGTCATACCACGAGATCCAACAGACTTGTCTTTTTGGCTTGCTCAAAATCTTACCATGAATGACTCACTTCGACTTCAAATGCTCAAAATGGACACACCCATCGAAAGACTTCGATTTGCGTGTAAACTTTTGGATAAAGTGGTAAGTATATTTATATATTTAATCAAGTAAATAGTAAGCATTTTATTAGAATGTTAACTAATCAGCGTTCTCTTAAATAAACTTAAATTAGAGAATAAATTGCATAATTTTCTAAATTACACAAAATTTCAGAGCCGCGTAATCGAGTGTAACCAATGTCAAGCCAAGATTGCCAACCATTGCGACATTTTCTCCATGTCAGTTGAAGGACCGCAAGGGACGTATGTAAATCCCCATGGCTATGTCCACGAACTCATAACTGTGACAAAAATCAAAGGGACTATACATCGAGGTGCTGCTTCTGTTGAAGCCTCTTGGTTTCCTGGGTGAGTCGAGTAAAATGATTCAAGTTCGAATAGATGCTAATTGTAGTACAAGTACATGGTTTTATTCATTTTATTTGTAATGTTTATAGATATTCTTGGAAGGTTATGGAGTGTCGTGTGTGTCGTCATCATGTGGGTTGGAAATTTAAGGCTGAGGAAAGATTAAAACCTGCTAAATTTTGGGGTTTGGCGAGAAAATATGTTAGTTTTAAGTACGATTTTAGTCTACAAAATGACTGTCCTGACCTGGATGCTCCTAATCCAAATTCTAATTCTAATCAGAGATCAAACTCCCGTAGTCGACAGAGCCGAACAAGTGAGAGCTCATCTATTGTCAGTTTAATATAATACTATTTGTGTGTGCGTGCTGTTCAGGTGTATTCTTATTTCAATTACTTGCATGTATATTATATAGGTATATTATATATACCTATCTACATCACGATGAATTGACTCGGAACTTTTCTTACGGCATACACTTTCGTTAAATTTCCTACAAGTAATAATTTGGCATTAAACAAATCTGGGTAGAGATGGAAATGTTTGATGCCATTTTTACTCATTAAATACCAATGTGAAACGGAATTTGAAACTGACCAAAATAACCGTCACAGAATGGTTAGTTTTATTCTTATGTTATTTCAAAAGTCATGATTTTGGGTATTCAGTAAATACTATTTACCTGAAGACACGTTTGTCAGGCTTTACATAAAAATACATCTACCTATACTCTAGATATATAAAAATATTATGTACATTATCTAAGTTGCGTCTATATTACAAATTACAATTTATAACCAATAAAAACAAACGTGTCAAATAATTACTAGTGATGTCATATGCATATCGTTATCGTTGTCGATATGTACGATATTTGGCTTTTTGAGCGATATCGATACAAGCGATATATCGCTCTTTTACACTAGATAAAAAGAGAAAATTTTGGAGAAACCATAGAGCAAAACTCGATGTTTCCGCGCATTTTTCAAATTTTTCAATTCAATTTTGTATTTGCCTTGTATATTTTATTGTAAATACTTAATTACTTGATTGGTCCTTACGATTAGCAATAAATGAAATAGTCATTTTATTGCGAAAAGTATCATATTCGAGCCCTTAAAAAAATTTCTCAACTTGCACTACATATAATTCAATTTTTTGAGCGATATATTCGATATATCGCTTATCGACCGATATCAGGTTCAAGCGATAACGATATGATCGATATTTGAGACGAGCGATATATGACGTCTCTAATAATTACGTATTCACTGAATGCTATTCAGAGTAAAGACTTATCAAGGTACTTGTATAAAAGACTTTTATTAAAAGTACAGAATTCATAATTGTTGTAGTGGTACGAATTGAGGTATGTTGTGTTAAAAATACGTCAACAATTAGTCAGTGATGCCGTCGAGAGGTACACACTTGATTGTTATTATTATGAATCATAATTCATGATGATTGTATTACGTGTTTTGAGTATGTCAAAACTGTCTTTTAAACAAAGAATAATCGTTTTATATGATATTATATTGTGTCGTGTTCAAAAGTAACTAAAATAATACTATCAGTGAGGAGAAACGAAAGATTAAGATTACCTACATGCAAACTCGGATGCTATAAATAATTTTATTTGTTTCCTTATTAAATTAAGTATCGAATAAGCGATATATAAAAATACACAGTGCATATTTACATTAGAATATCTATGTCGTAATAATCACTAATAAATGTAAAGATTTCCCTTGCAATGTTATCTGTCTATAACTCTATATTTATTTACTAAAGTAGGAAAATATTTAGTGATTGTATTTTGGTAAAATATATTCTACAGGAACGACTATTGTGAAATCATGTTACAACTTTATGATAAATTAAAAATTATTTATTAATATGGTTGAGTATTTGAACTAAAAGTATCAAGCAAATACCTTGTAATGTTTAGAAATATACTAAATTTACTTTTAAAGAAACGAAGAAAATCAAATTTTTGAATAAAAGTAAAACTCATGATGATACAATTAAAATCTCAAAAGTACTTCGTTATTTTATTTTGATTTCAATTTTTCTTCTATTTCCAATTTTAAGAAGAGCGAAACTGGAATCGGAATAATATACAAAAATGATATAATTATTAATAATATGTAATAATATGGAAACATTTCATTACAATAATACAAACATCTAGGTGCAAAGAGAACGAAAGAAATTAAACTTATTTTTTGAATTATTATTATTATCATCATCCTATCCTTATTTCTAATAATTAAATATCTTATTAACATAAAAATTACATTTAATTAGTTCGTACACGTCTAACTAAATGTAAATTTAGTTTCACTATTATTATTATGTTGACATTTACCGGTAAACGTTAACAAATTATTTCTCTTTACATTATTTTACGACCGATGTATAGTTTCTTTTTTGTTTCAGCAATTCTAGATATTATCATACAAACATACTTAGTATTAACGTAGAAAAAAGAATTATTTTCAATATTTTATTGGAGTTTTTTTGTTATATAGCTTACAAGAGTCATTGTTGCTGTTGTTAACGTTTTTCGTTAGAGACTCAATCAAGTCCTCCCACTGATGAAGTAACAATTTTGTAAAGCTTAAAAGTCTGAGTAAATGGGTGGTAAATTTTCACCATCCATGGAAAGTTCTTCAACTGCTGCAATTGTTTCAGTAATTGCTTGATTTGTCAATTGGTTCATAGCCATTTGACTCTGTTGCTTCTCCTTATCTTCTACATCATCCCATTCTATCTTAAAGCGTGTCACTCGAGGTTGTGTCGCGAGGATATTTCGTACCAACTGTTAATTAAAGAGAGAAAAACAAAGTTGTCAAATTAAAATGAAGAGTTCTTTCTTTTGAAAAATAAAATGATATTATAGCAATTTGAAATAAGCACTTGTTTTTACAAAAAAAAAAAAACAAAAAAACAAACCTTATCATAAATAGGAGTTGTAGGTGGATTTTCCCGTAATTCAGCATCACTATATTCATTATTGACATAATATCCGACGCGGACAAATTCTTTTTCTTTATAAGAGCAAGTTAATAGTACTACAGTTACACCAACAGCATCACCTACAGGAATCTTATTCGTGTCCGGTGGATCGGCCTATTAAAAATGAAATTCAAAATGTAATATCCTTACAACCATGTGCAGACAAATTAAATTAAATTTTAAAAATCGTTTGTGTACTCTAATAAAACGTTTTGTTATTACATATCACTATTATTATTTAAGCATGACATACCTTAAAAACAAACATATGACGACCTTCTGGAACCGGTCCAACAAATACTGAGTCCAAAGTTTGATCATAATCTTCACTTTCAGCGGAGCCAACATAAATTATTTTCCATTCCAGATCTATTTAAATATTATACAACAATTTGTACATACTGTATACATATATCATATATATCATATACCTATATCTGAAGAACCCTACTATAATGTATGTAGTGTATACTATACTATAGATGACAAAAATGCACAAAATGACATACAGAATTCCAATTCATTCAATATAGAAAAAAGTATTCATGCACGAAACTTTAAGAAAGATTGTTTTGAATCATAACTTATAATGTTATGATCAATTTACTTGACATTGTCAAGTTCACAAATACAAATTTAATGTTTTATTAATAATGCTTAAACTTAAACTCACCTTCTTTTAGTGACTCGAGACATTCAAAGGTAATTTCAAATTGAAAAGGAGAGAAGAATGTACATGGGTTATTCATGACGACTACATTGGACACATGGACACGAGCCATGACTAGTCAGTAATGTGAGAGGTCACTACACAAATTTCCCGAGCTCCAAAACCCCGCAATAAAACTTTGGTCCCGTCTCAGTATATACTTCACTTAAACTCGGATGTCAAATGTCGTCACCTTGACTGGGATTTTTTCTTGTTGCGCCTTGATAATTTGCAAAAAATGAGGACACAACACGCTGAGTATACATAAATGAGTAAAAAATAAAATAACCAATTAATGTTAAATTTCAACTTTTTATTATTGAAAAAATCCGAAAAGAATGTTGGATTATCCAACTTGGATATATTAGCATCAATTTTAGAAAAGTTCACTTCACAAAAAAGACAATGAGAACCCCCCTATAATTCCAACTTTGTCTGTACAACTGTGATTTTACTCTTGCACGCGAAAACTTTTTAGATGCTTCACTGTGCACTGAAGTTTTACACCAAATGAATTGAAATGAACTGAAAAACGCTTGAGAAATGAACGAAATTGTCGAAATAAGAATTTAACTCTGAAAACAAAAGGAAATAAAGAAAAGTCAACGAGTATGCATCGTTTTTTTTGCTCAATAATTTTTCGCATTTATTTTTCATGAATGCTGATAATAAATTTGACATGTTCTGTCCGTGTAAAATGGTTCAAGCTTTTTTTTCAAAGTTTGCTGAATAACATTCAACAATAATAATATTAATATAATATTATTATTATGACTTACTTCAACGTAGATTTTACATATTATATTTGATTGTAATAAGTAATGCTTACGTTTTTTCTTCACTTTTTATCTTTCTCTCTCTCTCTCTCTTAAATATTTATTTTTAGTTAAATTTCTGTAACAGCGCTGCGTTTTTTTTTCATTTTTTTTTATCCTTCTTCACAATACAATAATTATCAATAATAATCATTATTTTTCCCCACTTATTTTCACTTTTTGGTTTTCGTCTTCTTCGTCTTCTTTTTTTTATTGTGTGTATGTAACGTATAACCCATTTATTTATTTTTTAAGTTTACTTATACGAGTAGTCACCTACGAACTAATCAACTGTGAGTTGCAGTTTTGTATTTCAACTTGTGATAATACTCAATAAACAATAATAATAATGATATTAATTCATATATGCAATACAATGATAATCATATTATTATTATTACAACATTATACCTACACTGTGGCTTTTTTCTTTTCCATGTGTATTATTATAGCGCTAATACAACACAGTGTACGTAAAAAGTAAATAGCACAATATATTTTTGGGTTGGAAATAATAATAGTATAGTAGTACGTAAGTATTTTTTAGTACTTGCTAATTTAAATAGATTGATGATTCGTTCTTATAATATAATGCTAATCCAATAAGTAATAACAATAATAACTAAAAGAGTAAGTTCTGTATGTATTTAAGAGTTAATAGCTTGTGTAGCTCTCTCGGTAGGATTAGATATTTGAATTATCTTCATCATTGTATTTTTTGTTTATATAATATATAGTATGATGATGATATTAATTTTTTTATAGTTTCTGTATATATACATATATATGTTGTTGAAGAAGGAAAAAAACAACACAAGTTTCAGAAATCAATGAAAGTGTAAGGCAAGATATGAAGAAGATCCCCAGAGGAGGATTGGACTGAGTAAGTTTCATACCACTCATGAAATTCTCCATTAGAGTCGAGGTTTCCATTGACATTGGGCACTTTTTCCGTATGAAGTCTGTCAACGTCGATGATTTCTCTTTCTTCTTCTACTTCTTCTTCTTCTTCTTCGTAATTATTATTGTTCGCATTTAAACTCTCATTTATACTCTCATTTATACATTCATTTATACATTCATTTATACTCTCATTTACTCTCTCATTTATACTGCCATTTATACTACCATTTATACTCCCATGTTCTAATGTTGTAGATATATTCCCATGTTCTAATGTTGTAGATATATTCCCAAGTTCTAGTGTTGTAGGTATACTCCCATGTTCTAATGCTGTATATGTAGATATTGATGACGGACTAATTACAATGGAACTTGGGTTGTATAAAGAAGAATTTGTTGTAAGCTTTTCGGTGGGAGGAGGAGGAGGATGATGAGGATGATGAGGATAAGAAGAGGATGACTTTGTATTTATTGACCCGTCGGTGTTATTTTTTTCGGCTAGTATCGTCTCCTGCCACTTCTTTACTAAGGCTTTGGCTCTTTTAGCCAGGTAAGCATTGTTCACCTAATTTTAATTACAAACAACAATGACCACATGCTTATATTAATTAAATTTCGTCAAATAGGAATATAATTGTAGAGTATGTATATATAGGTATATCATATAATATGAATCTCTCTTTTTTCCTTTTCATACCTTACGACGGAATTCGTTCACAGTTTTACCGAGGCGGGTACTCTGTAACAAAAAGGAGATTATTTAGCGTGACATGATCACTTTCTTGATGCTATATATATTACAGAGGCCTCTCATTACCTCTAAGGTTTCTTTCGTGACTACAAGTCCCTCTAATACACCCAGAATTTCCACTACTGCGTCCATGTCCTTCACCTATAATCCAATTACATTGTGATCCTTCATAATTGAAATCTGAACTACTTACGAAATTATATTTTATTCTTTTTCTTCTTTTCTGTACTTACATGATAATTGTCGTCCAAATTGTTTATCAATTGTTGTCGTAATTCCATTTGGTATGGTATTGTGTGAATTTCACACTGTGAAATGATATATTCAGACATCCGCATTGGTGACGACAATTGAATCGAATCTAATTTATTTCAAAAACCATGATCACAACTGTATTGAGTCGAATTTATTTTCGAAAAACTACAATCGCAATTGCTTCAAATTTTATTATTTTTTTCCAAAAGAAAATCGCAGTCGCGAGTACAATCGAAAAGTTTGAATTAAAAGCGCTATACCGAAAATATTCAAAAATTTTGAGATTGCGGGTTGCTCCACCAGCTTTACAAAGTTAGGAAAAAATATTAAATATTAAATCTTTTGATTCGTTTGAAATTCGGTGTGTAGCTACACTAGGTCAAGACATGGACAAGACATGGACATTAACGGCCCCAGGGACATGTGGGAGGACTTAAAGTCCGTCCCTTAAATTTTTTATGTTCCTTCTTCGCCCTTAATAGGGATTCTTCAGGTGACCATTTTTGGATTAGTTTTAACCGATCTTGCTTGACCTGTACAAATTTTTTTTATTCTGCCCCGGAGAAGAAGATGTGCATGTCTTGACACCTATAGTGTAGGTAAAAGTACACACCGAATTTCGTGTGAATCAAAATTCATGATTTCTGCGTCTTTGAAAAGGTGGTGAAAAAACTCTTGTAGACTATAAGTTGTAGTCGCGAATTGATTGCGATTTTCTCGTGCATTTGAAAGTAAATTCATTTATATGTGATTGTAGTTTTCGAAAACAAATTTAAGTAACTCCCATATTATGCTGGTAGCTCTTTTCACTCGGGGAGTGTGTTCCTCTTCCAATATTGTTGCAACAGCTACTGTAAAAGCTGTCAAGGGAAAAAGGTTAATTCCTACTAGAGCAGCCCTTGTTTTGGTAATTCTTTAAAAATGTATATATACAAAAGGTCGTCAACTTTTATTATTGTTTCTGTCAAGATCATGAATTTATTATCCTTACAGACTCCTGCTGCAGTTTCTCGGATCAAGAAAATTTTGGACGGAAAATCAGAATACGTGAGTCTGTCAAGGCCAATAATGCAATTCTAATTTTATTAAATGTTAATATTTAAACGGACAATAAATATATTACTGTCATTTAGATTGGACTCAAAATTGGTGTACGGCAACGAGGTTGTAATGGACTTAGCTATACGCTTGAATATGCAACTAAAAAGACTGGAATGGACGAGGAAGTTGTTCAAGATGGTACGAAACAATTTGATCAAAATTAGACACATGTATAGTATATACCTATTTATGTGATATTTTTCCATTTATAAATGTAAAATTTATAATGTTATTAATTATTATGTAAAATTATCGTCGTAGTATATATTTTCAAGGCTATAGATTCATGAAGCTAATTGTGTGATCCTTTTTATAAATTTTCATAGGAGTTCGTGTCCTTATTGACCAGAAAGCTCAGTTGACACTTTTAGGAACCGAGATGGATTATCAAGAATCTAATTTATCATCAGAATTTGTATTTAATAATCCAAATATAAAAGGGACATGTGGCTGCGGAGAAAGTTTTTCCGTGTAGCAATAGTCGAAATTTAGGCATAAAAGTTTAATGATAAAATAACTAGTCAATATATTCGCTAAAGAAAGGAGAAATGTAATTTACACTGTAAATATCAAATCAATTTATGGTCCTCGCAAGTTGCGAGTCGCAATATTTAAATTTCAAATGTTAGGTTTTGAAAATGTTTATAATTAAGTAAAAATTACAAATATATTATAAGAAAGTATATTTTTACAATTTACTTACACACCTATCAACAACATGTTTTTATTTTGAAACTGCACGAGAATGTAACCGATCTTTTACATAACTAGGGTCATCAAATGTTGGCATATCTACTCCTGCAACCAATTCTTTATACGTTTTCTTATGAAGGTAGCCTTTCGGATTTTCTGGGTCAAATGATTGTTGTTTATGCGACTTGATAAAATCAATACGCTCTTTGAGGACTTCGTGGAGGCCTTCTGCAACTTTTGTGGCGATCTATTTTCAATCAAGATTACAAATAAATATCTATACAATACACATTACTCATAAAAAATGAGAGTACAGGGAGGAATATGAGAACTATAAGTTTACATCCTCTAGAATGGTAATAATTAAATACTTATTAAATTTTTGAAATCTTACACGTGTAGATGAGGCAATTGATTGATTTTGATAGCAAGCCCGACCCAACTTTTCTATAGAAGTTATATGACCATCTGGCGTAACGGCAATAACTAATTTCCCTTTTGAGCAGGATTCTTCTTCTAGAGTTGCATCGATAACAAAATGCCTACCCACTCGAGGTAATGAAACTATTACTGGAGCATTTTGTACATCCAAATAAGTAAATTGATATTCATCTGAAGTAAAAATTGGCATAGGTTCACCCAAATCATATCGTAGGCCGGTAACAGTAGGCATTTCACATATTCCTAAACAAGTCTTAACTCCCATAGCTATGACGTCTAAAAGATTACCACCACACTGAAGGACCTATATTTAATAAGAAAAGATTAAATATCTACATAATATTTTACAGAAAATATGAAATGATTAAACACGAATCCGTAGTAGGGATTCCCTACATATATATTATACGTAGTACGTATTATTTACGTACGTACCAATATATCAATTCCTACTACATAACAGAATTTTCCGGGTACTATGCAGAGATTCTTCATGTCAATAGCTCCAGATTTCGCATAAGCAGATGAGAGAATACGACAAATTATCTCTGCTAATTGTTCACCTCCTCGCCCTTCAAATTCAGGTGATGCTGTTGGTGAACTATATTTATAGACGGCATACAATATGTAAAATGTTTACAAAATTATTCAATCTCAAGTGAAATATAGGTAAATACTGAGTACACTTATAAGTATACTACTACTTCTTACGTACGTATATTATCTATACTGTGTATGCGTATACAGTTTAAGTCAGATATACGGAAAATTTTAATTAAATTACCAATCTACAAGGAATTCAATTTTGCCCTGCTCCGGTCTATCGACATCCGGAGTTCCAAGTTCAACTTTAGCTGCTACAATTACATCTGTTTCAGCTAGTCGAAATCTCACGGAGCCATGTGCACTGGACACCACATGAGGTTCCATGTCTTTGGACCGATAATCGAGTCGAGATCTTCCATCAGACCGAACATCTTGCTATAATTATATGAATAAAACATAACAACAACAAAAGAAAAGGATGGATTAATGAATTAATGTTTTATATTTTCCAAACACAGGCATATACTTACACATTGCAATCATTTCAATGCATGATGGATAAAACAAAAATTCAAAATTGCATGTATTTAAATTTTAATTGTCTTACTGCAACCCCGAGAACGATATAATACTTTTCTTCGTCACTCAAAGTTAATTCTGCCATTTCAATACGTCTTTATATAATAATTAAATAGAAACTAAGTACCTTTAATAGACTAACAGTTAGTCACTAACTCATGCACACGAGTGAAGAAATTTTTTTAATATGAACTTGTGCCTAAAATTGAAATCAGCTCTTAGTCTGTCTATATATCGTACTTGGAATTTAACTTGCAGCAAGTTACTTGCTATATATGCGTACACGGACATATTTTGAAACTGTATATGTAGCTGACTGCGTATACCTAACATTTAAAATTATAAATACACTAACTATGTATACAACTATGTGTATTCTCTGCAGTTTCTAGGTGTTCATCCACAAGTTCTCAATTGTCAAACTGTCACTGTTCAAAGTTCAATGTCGAAGTTGGCACACGGCTCTTTCTAAAAAAGATACTTCAAAAAGTTCAAAATAATAATTTAATAGCTCATTTCTTTCATCTATTCCTGTCCATTAATATTTTAATCTCGACGTGGAACGTCAAATTAATCATAACAATTATAATATTGACAATATCTCGGCATATTGTTATCAAAACGTTTATATACGTATTAATTAAAGATGCTCCAGAATACCGGGTAATAAGCCGAAAACCAATACTATGTATAATAATAATATACATACTTGTACTATAGCTATTTTTTTGCATACAATTTAATTGAAAGTAATAATGTATTAAACGAAAATTTCTAATTTCGGACAAAATGTTCTTGATAGGAAATTAGCAGGGAGGACAATCGTGATTAGCGGTGCTAGTCGAGGAATCGGCAAGTGACATATATATATAATATTATAAAACTTCAATTATTTTATTCTTTTTAAGAAGATTCACATGTATATAAAAAGTATTTTCTCATTAAAGCAACGTTCTTTTATTATTATTCTTGTCATTAGGTCGGGAAATTGCTCTCAAATTAGCTAAAGGTATAGTCTAACGATGCAACAAGTAAATGTATATTACGTGATGTGTAATTCTCTGTCATTACATGAAAATCATAATATATATGTAGTCTATTGGGCTAAATAGCCTATATAATATATAGGCTATTACTAGCCCAATTAATTGTCTGAATTTAATCTATTTGCATATATTTTAGATAAAGCGAATATCGTGATAGCAGCTAAAACGGCTGAAGCTCATCCTAAGCTTCCTGGAACAATCTACACTGTTGCTAAAGAAAGTAAGCCTGTGTGTGTACTATGAATTTGAAGAAAAGAGAATTGCCTTTCAGAAATCACTAAATAATTTAGTCTAAATTACAGTCAAACATACTTAAATATGAAATATATATATATATGAGAAATTTTGTTTCTTTTTGTATATAGTCGAAGCTGCTGGTGGACGAGCTTTACCTTGTATTGTAGATGTTCGAGATGAAAATGCAATCATTGATGCTGTGGAAAAAGCCGTTCAAGAATTTGGAGGAATTGATGCTGTAATCAATAATGCAAGTGCTATCAGTTTGACCAAAACTCTTGACACAGAAATGAAACGTTATGACCTTATGCATAGTATTAATGGACGTGGAACTTTTCTATTGTAAGTCATATTTTATTACTCTTTTCTTACTTGCCTATTCAAATATGACTAATTTGTAGTTCAATGCATATTTGTGTACGTATATGTAAGTATAAATTATAAATTAACTGGGAGAAATAATTTTGTATTAGGTCAAAAGCTTGTATCCCATATTTAAAGGTTGGTTGGCCAATTTCAATGAATTATTGTAACTGCATTTTCTATTATATATGAAGATGGCTGTTTACTTATATAATCTTGAATCTAATTCATTTACAGCTTGGTCATAATCCTCATATTCTCAATCTGAGTCCACCCATTAATTTGAATCCCCGTTGGTTCGGCAATCACCTTGCCTATACAATGTCAAAGTACAATATGAGTACGTTTATACTTGTGATAATAATAATAAATAAGAATGTGCAAAATTTTTATTTGTCAATATTTCTATTGATAATCACATCAAGATTTGTGACTCAATATATCATTTATTTGTGGATTGGTTTCAGGCATGATTGCTCTAGGATTGTCAGAAGAATTCAAAGGAGATGGTATTGCTGCCAATTGTTTATGGCCCAGAACTGCTATTTTTACTGCAGCAATGGAAATGTTGGCCGGTGGAAAAGGGATTCAGAATCAATGTAGAAGACCGGAAATTATGGCTGATGCAGCGTATGCAATTTTATGTCGGGATAGCCATAAATATACTGGCAACTTTGTTATTGATGAAGATATTTTGAAGGAAGAAGGAATCACTGACATGAACCAATATGCATATGATCCAGAGACTGAACTCATGCCAGACTTTTTCCTTGATGAGAGAGTACAAAACTCCATCCATGTTAGCCAGTATGTTATTGCTGGAGTTCCTGGTTCACCAACTTCCACTGATTCGGCGGCAGGTGGTGATTCTGCTGGCTCTGGAGGAAAGCAGAGTGAAATAATATCAGAAATTCAGGGTAAACTGAAGGAAAAACTCAATGAGGAAATAGTGAAATCGATTGATGCAGTCTTCCAGTTTGATGTTAAAGGTACGATTCATGATCCTGTATTTCAATTTCAAAGGATATACCTAATTCATAGATGTGAGAAGTACAACATCAGTAGCAAGGATAATGATACAGAAAATATAAAGATTCTAATAAATATTGTAGGGGATCAAGGTGGTCGTTTTTACATGGACGCAAAGAATGGTGCGGGTGATGTACAAGATGGAGATTATCCTGAAAAGCCGGATGTCACACTAACAGTAGGGGAAAAAGATTTTGTAAAAATCTTTTCAGGGAAAATGGTAGGATTACAATTACACTAATCCTAAAATCATACTCAAATGTAAAATTGAATTTTGCAATCCACTCGTCTTTCAAATGTAATTGAAGCTGCATATTTATTACTTATATACTAAATTTGTTTGCGTAGAATCCAACCACCGCTTTCATGATGGGAAAGCTCAAGATCAAAGGAGATACAAAAAAGGCGATGGCACTGGACAAAATTTTGGGAAGCGTCCGTGCATCATCCAAACTGTAAACAACATAAGTCAGAGAACGGATTTCAGGGATCTATAAAGTGAAAATAAAACACGTAATTTAAATAAGCACTTTTATTGCCTTTTATCCATTATTGATAATCGTTTTGTAGGTATTATTTTGTCTTTCGTTTATACACATATTTATTGTGCAATTGTTTCCTTGTTCGTAAATTCATTAGCAGGAAAGAGTCTGTCAGTTTTCTTTTTCTTGACTTTTTTTAAAAATTTCGTTCTCAATAAAGTACGCAGCAGTGTACTGAATAAATAATGATGATTAAAGCTCAATTAACCCATTACCAAGCACTAGTTTAATGATATAGATTAAATTTATTAGATTTAAATTTAAGTATATTAGTATAATAACTATAATATACTAATATATATGTAGAAGTGAATACAAAAACCAGTCGAAGACGTGGATCTAGAAGCCGAGATATTTGACTTTTCCTTTTTGGCCTTTTTGGCGCCACGGCGTTTCTTATGATTTTGTAATTCGAAAAATCACAAGAAACAAATCATCATATATTTTGTTTGAATTTAAATAAACTTTGTAAATTAATTAAAAATATTTGCAATTTTTTTACAAATTTCTAACTGTTTGCATAAAATAGCCCACGTTTTTCTACATACTACTATGCAAAAAAGTGAAAATACGTCTTCGACTGGTTTTTCCTTGCACAACTCCATATTATATTATTGTATGTATTATAGGCACAACTGTGAAGTTGCAAGTCCAATTTGAAATGTTTTATAAATAATAGGAAAAGTAATTCTATTAGTTTAGAAATAACTGGTTATTCTTGTTAAATGGCAATCATAAAACGTTCATGTTTTACTGTATTGTTGAGTAACGGCTCGAATTTACAATACAATTAACCGATTCTCTATTTATAAGTTCTTACGTATGCGTAATGCTGAATGTATTGTTCCTTTTAAATAAATGCAAATGTATCTAGGAAATTATACTGCACAGGAACAAGATGTATATTTTCTTAAATAATAAGTACCTGTAAATATCACATTACTATGCTAATACTAAATATTAAATATTCTTATTCAAAAGCAATTATACCAAATACAAAGTAAATAATTAAGTAATGTACGTATTTATGAAGATAAAAAAACTTAATATAGGTATAATAAAAAATTATAATCCAATGTTATGCAATGAATCTCACAAAATATCAGAGGCAAAAAGTTCACTCAAAATATCTTTATTCTTCTTGCTCCACAAAAAGTTTCGATCCATAGCTATACTAGACTCTGTATATAGCACTGATACATTAATAATACAATATTTGGGGTATTTTCTCTAATCTCAAGCTACTTACTGAAAAACAGCAGTTTGTTTACTCGGGTGAAGATGTACGACGTTTATTAATACTAGAATTATTTCTTGGATTGACAGAGCTGTCATGATCAATTAAAACTTCCCATTCGTCATCAGGGTCGTCTTCATGAGAAAAATTATAGATTGGAATAAGACGATGTCTTAAACGATCCGTCCTCGATCTTTTCATACATAATAATGCCTGCAATAAATTTAAAATAACTCAACTTGCTTTCCTTTCAAGATCAACAGATACATTCAATTATTGATACTACTGTATTGGTTATTTGGTTATAGCTGCTTACTGAATAACCAGTGCTTATTAGTGAAAGTACAAACTGAAAGAAACGAAAAGTATACTTACAATCCCGGAAAAAAATGCGACACAGATGATTACAGTTAATGGAATAAAAAGGTACGCAATACGATTTTCAATGTTGTCATTGTCTAATAAATATTTCGTCACATTTTCAGAACTGTTTGTTGTTGAAAAGGTCACATTACTAATGTCCTTCATTAATAATTTGGTTAATCCATTTGCTATTGTGACGACAGTATTATTATTACTGTATTTTTCAGAAGTACGAGTAATATCAATACCACTGGCATTCAGCTTGCTTATTAGGCTTAATCCTTCTTCAATACTATTACTCACATTAGCCGTGGATGGTTCATGTTGTGTAGCGTTTGTCCACGCGTTTGTCCCCATTATGTCTTGTAAACGTCAAAAATCCTTTTTCACTTTGTCAATCAAAAGTTCCCAAATAATTCACAAATAGACAATTTCAGCTCAAAGTACAGTAGAAGTACTGACGGATGTACTAATCATCGTGATGAGTGTATAAAAATTACATACTTACACTTGTTTGAGAAGAGAACTTCTATGAGGACAAAAAAATCCCCACCCCGACATTGATGCTGAATGATGAGTTTTCAGTTAAATTGTATCAAATCAAAAATGGGATACGCAAACAATGAAAAAATTCCTAGACACGTACCGCTATATAGTTTAATTATTATTACTAAAAAAAATTAGATACATAAAATTATCAATCTCTTTATACGTAGTATATGCATCTCTCGCAGCCACGCGACTATATAATTTGTAATCGGTTAAAAAAAATCCTATATACATGAAATGATGAGCTCAATATGATGTGGAATATGTATTTCAGTATTTGTATTCTCTCTCTATTGTTGCACGGTCGTAGTCTAAAATACTTTATATTTCTATTATTGGTTATCACACTATAGATATAGATATCTGTGCAGGTGTATTCAGCTTGACATGCTAAATTCCCTTTATTATTTCTTTCCTTCTTCCCCGTCGAAAATTTCGAGTCGAAACTTTCGACGTGTGTAAATTATGTTTGTCATGTGTTTTCAACTGTTTTGTGGGATTTGGCAATGAACATTTATTTTCGTATACGTATAGTAACTATATGTTATATATACTCTAAGCTCTGAGTATGCATATTTCAATTTGCTTACTTTACTGATGAATAGTGGCCAGTTGATATCGTACTAATAATAACATAAGGTTTATTTCCCCGTCAAAATCAAAACTATATATTTATAAAATTTGTACTTTGGTACATATTTATGCATAAATTGTGCTTTGAGTTAATGTTAAATGCTTAAATATACCTATATTGCTTATGGCTTAGTCATAAATAAACATTTAAAAACTACCCACATATTATTGTTACACATTTTCATTCTTTTAGAAATAATCAAGTTTTCGACTGCATAAAGATAATCGATACACAGGATATCGGATATTGTACAATGTCGTATGATCAGCATGTAAACTTTATTACAGTTAGTTAACGTTACTACATATTATGAGTACATATATATCGATAAGCTCTCTCTTGCGCTCCTATATGATATTGATTTCGATTCGATCTTAAATTACACTCAGCTGAGTTGAAATTCAAACTATATATACATGGAAAGGTGTGTAAAAATAATTAAGAAAACGTAGAATGGCATGAAATTATAATATATTTCTTTTCTTGAAGGGTCTATAATAGCTTTTAAAAAGAGTCCATCGAATGCGAATGCGAATGCTTACGAGAAAAAATGGAAATTATTTTTCTATAATTACGATTTACACATAGTATTTCGGGATAAAAACAACAGCTTTCTGTCAAACTCAAAATTTCCAGAGCAAATTTTCATGTTTTATGCTTTATAACTGGAAGAAGAGTATTCAACTATATTATTATGCTGATACTTTTTGGAAATCATACCAACGCTTAATTTTCAACAGTAAAAAAAAGTATTTCAGAATATAGAAATCGCATTCGCTTACTTTGTGTTAATTGTGGAATATTGATAGCCTCAAGAAATAAATCTATAATATAGGGAACGACGTGGGTATAAAAAAAACACGAGCTATAAACAAATATTTTAAACCGAAATTATTTTAACTAGTCGAAGAATTTTTGCTCTGCAAATAGGACACTTTCCATCGCGTTTTAGAATTTTATCCCCACATGGATAGCAGCAATACAGATGAGCTATTTTATTATGGACGAAAGCAGCATCTTTTTCTCTGAACAACGAAAGAAATACACAAAAATTATTATCACATTCAAATTTCAATGCGGTAATATTGTGTATAATTGCGACGATGAAAAGTTTTAATTTAAAATCTACAACTACAATAAATACCTTTCAAAACAGACTGAGCACTTTGAAGACTGGTTATCTTGTGACGATTGAAATTCAAATGATTTATTGGAATTAGAGCTGGAACAGGCTGATGTCGATGCGGTAGACGCTTCTGACAAATTATTTGATTTTTGTTCAGTTTCAGACGTTAAACTTGAAGGGCTTACATCAGACAAACCAAGAGACTGCGAACTTGCATTGCTCATAGGAGGTGTGAGGTTTTCAAATGAACTTGATTGAATCACTCCCTGTATTGGTCCGATTTCTAATGCCGTCCCGCTACTATCTATATTTAAGTCTACCGATTCGACAGAGACTGGGAATGTCGATATAATTCGATTAGATGTAGATTTCCTCTTATTGTTATTATCTTCCAAGTCTGTGTGAGTATCGGATGATGTAATTGACATGGAACGAGTTTCACGAAAATTATTTTTACTTGAAGCCCGTTTGCGTTTGACTTTATTTTTTCTGGATGGGGGTCTTTTTGGAAGCCAATTTCTTCTTGTCTGTAATGTAATATAAAATAATTGTAATAGTATAAACAAAAAACAAAATATGTATTCTAAAATTTCTAAACTTCTCAGAATAATATTAAAAAGACGAAAAATATAGATGCGGCACACTTACTCTGAAACATCGAAGGCAATAACGAGAAATAGAACAAGTAGGAACTTTACACTGATGGCAAGGCCACTTATCTTTTTCAGGTGGTCCGTCTGAATTCTGAATGGGGAGTGAGTCTAAAACCTCATCCTCTTCGTCTGCAAAGTTTTCGGTGTCTTTGTCATTGTCTTTTTGAGAGTTCCGAGGCAAGTACACATACGCCTATAGAGCATGCATATATCATGGAGACCACGATGATTCGATATGAGAAATGTTTTATTCAGCGGTTATAAAATAATTTAAATAATTAAATAATTAAAATATGAACCAAATTACTTACATGGGGATTAGGATATATTTCATCAACACCAGAACTGGAGTTAGGATCCTCACTAAAAAATTTTTTAATGATAACATAAGTTATAATAATATAAATAATAAGTAATATTAACGTACATATCATTTTTGCACTGAAAAATTTACATGTATGTATTTCAATTTTTATTAATTATAAATATGTATTCATGTCTCAGTACATTGGATTTTGATTTAGTTCAGACTCTGAGACAGACGCTACTTCAAATTCTAGGTCATAAGGATCCACATCTGAATGTCCACCCGAATCAGATCGGGAGGCGATATTGTCTTGTGCAGCAGTTCTCGTTAATATCGAGCGCAAGTCCATGAATGAATGGGAATCTGAATCTTCGTCTGATGAAATATCCTCCAGTGATAAAGCTACATAAAATTAAGACAATTTCTACTATTAGAAATGTAAATGTGTGGACAGATAATAAGTCAAGGTGCAATTACAATTTTTAGTATGACGACACACAGCGAGAAAATCCAAAATTATTGACGCAATAAGTATGCAATAAGTATACATAATAATAATAACTGTATATATTTACTCACATGAATCTTGATTATGATACATATCTTCGGCATCCCCTTCGTCAATACTAAATGTTATTGGACTGTCTGGCAACTGATCACTGGACGGTGTCGGAGATGCGATTGGAGTGTCGTCTTCATCTTCATCTTCATCATTATGGTTAGCATCGTCATCATGAATTGGAGATAAAGGGGATGAAATCATATCATTGTCACTTCCACCAGATACAGATACCACAGAACTACTACTACCACTTGGACTTGGAACTGGAATTTCTTGGGCTTCATCGTCGTCGTCATCGTCATCATCATCATCATCATCATCATCATCATCATCATCATCTTCTTCTTCTTGCACCTCCTGTTCACCTTTCAATCTCTTCAATTCTGCTTGCTCAACGGCTTGAATTGCTTGAATTGCCATCATTGCTTCTGTTTCAGAATCCGAATAGTATAAATAGTCTCCAGGTGAAAATCTTTCATCATTACTCAATACCGGTTGCTCACCATCCTCATCATCATCCTCCTCTTCTTCTTCAGGATTTGATGACTCTCTTCTCTGTCGCTTAGCTTCCGGTTCATCGTCACTTTCATCGGACGAAGAATGTATACACGCACAACGACTACGTTTATCACCCTCACTCATAATAATAACTTTTGCTTCAATTATTATACTTATTTAAGTATATGATATTTCAAGTATTGCAATTACTTTTAGAAATTATGACAAGACACACTGATATATTTTGAAGCACTATATTGAACTGATGATAATATTAAAATATATTTGAAATAATTGAGTTAATTTTTAATGAAATGAAATGTATCACTTTATTCTTAAAATTTAATAAATATTCTCTTAAATTGTTTTCACCCTTGATTTAACGTCCAAAATGTCTTTCTATGATTCCAACGATGCCTGTGAAACTACATATTCTTAATTGTGGGACTCTGTCTATGAAAACGAGGCCTCTGTTTTTGTTTTTTCGAGTTCAATTATTTACACTATACAAGTGTAACCTATCTATACAAATGTATAAATACATACTTATAGATGTGAGTTATGTGCACGCATGTTTAATATCTTAAAGAAATAAGACGAGCTCTTTTACACTTTTACTAAATCAATTAATTTTAAATTATTATAACAATTTATTTTTATGAGCAATCATATGCTTAAATATGTATATGTGATGGAAATTCCATCATAGAAAGAAAGACATGCACACGTACTAATCAGCTGTTTTTTGAATCAAAAATATAATTTTTTTTTATTTTGTATTTATAATTAATAGTGGTTGTACGCGTATATATATATATTTATATATAGTTATGTTACAGGTATGTACACAGTGTGTACTACATACTATACACACATCAAACAATAATGTGAATGATAAATACACATTCTGTATAATGCGTCTTTTCTTTCATACAAACGAAAAGTTTGACATTTAAACATTTACTGTTTAGTAAACAGTGTTTACATCATTACTATAATTTGGCTTGCCCACACTTGATAAAGTAACATAAAATTCTTGTTTGTTGTCGTTTTTCATCATTTTTGTACATTAAAACATGTATATATTTAATGTATTATAGACACGTATTTCAATATGGTAGAACATCATTTATAAGTATTTACAATAATAAATTATTTTCGTTGATATTCGCTGATAAAGATAAAGTATACATTTTATTTGATAAAAATAATTGTTGGTTTACTAATTGGCATCAAAATTAACGTTTTTACTTATTTGTGTAAATTAATAGGTTCATTGAAATGATTTAAGTAAACGGTGTTCTCTATAATTTTAAGAAACCAAGTTGATTATATTAACGATCACGCATATCAGCAGAGTAAATACCAGAGTATGTACCAAAATTTATAGTTAGGTAATCTTCATAGATTCTCAATGCGTATGCACATCTAATTAATTCTTATTGTTAAGTAATCACATTGTATAATAAAAACCAAGTCTTCACACAACAGAGCAATTTTTTTGGGATTCTCCACTTTGACCTGTAGCTGCTCCGTCCGCTTTCTCAATTTGTCCAAGAATTGCATTAAAAATATCAGAGACTGAATCATTTTGTTTGGCTGATGCTTCCAAGAAAACTGCTTTCCATGATTCTGCCAATTTCTTTCCTTGTTCTTGTCCAATTTTCCTTTCTGCATGCAAATCCTTTTTATTCCCAACTAAAACCATGGGTACATGAACTTTCCCAGTCATATCCAATAATTTGTCATAAATGATTTGAAGAACTTCTAGTGAACGAGGATCCACAATGGAGTAGACGAGGACGTAGCCGTGGATATCCATCGAATATTGTGTAGGGAATATTGAATACTCATCTTGACCTGCCGTATCAACCAAAGTTACTTGATACTCTTGTCCACGAACTTTGACAGTTTTTGTAAAAGTATTTTCAATCGTTGGTTCATCTATATATAATACAAAAGAAAAATAGGAAGAGAAACATAATGCAATTAATTAATTCCAAAGTACTTTCATATATATACAATATACATATAGCTGAATGAAATTATATTCACATGTTGTTATAACATATAAATATGTTTGTTGCATGTGCAAATGCTGTTATGTTTAAACTTACACGAGTCCACAAATTGATTCTCTACAAACTGGATTGTGAGAGAACTTTTGCCTACAGAGCGAAAGCCAAGCACGGCAACTCTTCTTTGTTTTGGAGCCATTTTCTATACTTGTTTTAATGACAATTTAACTGGGTCACCTGGAAAAAAGAATTAAATTACAACATTTGATATTATAAATGAACTGAATCCAATTCATTAAAATTCAATGCGATATATAAAGGAAAAGTTTTCCTGGAAAACATATACCAAAACTTACCGTTATTTATCACGTTTTTCGCTAATTCCTACTGCATCTATTTTGTAGATGAAATATGAAAACTAAAACTATATGTATAGAACTAATGAAAGTGTTTAAAATTGATTGAGATTGAGATTAGAAACTACTTATAATTTATTTTACTGGTTCGTGTTGAGTTGACTGTAAAAGTAAAAAGCTATAATATAGCTGCTATAATAGAGTAATATGTATATATAAGCATATATACTCTCTTTGGTATGTACTATTTATAATATTTTAATATTACAATATTCCTATTCCTATGCATATATGTCTTTGCTCTTTGGTTGAACCAAATTGGTTCTCTAATTATGTATAATAAACTTCTTCTCAAATTCGATAATATATTCACGTTTATGTTTATATGTAAATAAGTAAACTATTCCTATACGAGAAGGCGATGCTCTTTTTAGTCCGGAATCCTACAAATGCGTACTTATAATTGTGCGAGTTCAAGTTGTAAGTATTTAAGTTTAAAATAGTTACTCTTCTTGACCACTACACTTAAATTCTAAAATTCTATAAACGTGCTTCATTGCACTTTGTAATATTTAATTGAATGACAATTAAAAACAATAAACAATTACTGAACCAAGGTCGCTAAATTTTCTATGATTCCTCGCATCCCACTATAGACAGTGAAGTCTCATAGAATAGAAATTATGATACCAACTCACATGTTTCGAATACACCAACACATGGTCTTTGAAAAGAAAAATATCGTACATCGTATTCGTATAGAATAGAAAAAAGAAGTTCAAAGATTATTTAAGTTACTTAAAGATACATTGTGCATATAATAATATACTTATTAATTAATTGAAGTGAAAAATAAGAATGTCGACCTCAAGACTCATTGTTAAAAATCTTCCAAATTCGGTAAGCCCCTTCATTTACTTGCTCTAATTGACATATACAATATAATATAATCATTACGAACAGGTATGATAATAGTATATAATTATGTGACAAAAAATAATAAACATAATTTAAACATAAATTATGATTCATAATTTAAAAATATGATTTCCTAAAGTTTCGTTGATTTTTTGTATTCATATAGGCTACCGATACGAAAATTCGTGAACTATTTAGTAGCCGCGGTGTCGTCACTGATGTACAATTAAAATATACTCTGGATGGGAAATTTCGACATTTTTGTTTTGTTGGCTATAAAAGTAGTGAAGAAGCAGAAAATGCTCGAGAATATTTCCACAACACTTACTTTGGAGCATCCAAAATCCAAGTTGAAGCGTGCTCAACTTTAGGTATACTTGCACACTTCTATAAATACACAGATAAAATAACAGTGTAATAACAATAATGATTTGTGTAATGCTTAACCTAAATGTACAAAATACAGGTGACACAAATAAACCAAGAGCTTGGAGTAAGTACACGACAGATAAAACAGAAAAATCTACAAAGATTAAAAAGTTTGATGATGAGGATGGAGATGAACCCAAGCCTAAGAAAAAGAAAAAGGAGGAAGAGATATTGGACAAATGTAAGGAAGATCCAGCATTTGTTGAATTTCTTGAGAGTCATCTGAAGAAATCAAATTGGGGTAATGACACAATCATACAAGATTTAGAAAGTCAGTTAATGGGAAAGGAAAAGAAAAACGAGAGATCGAAAGTAGCCGAGAATGAAAAAGTTGATGTAGTAGTTGAGAAATCAGATCCCGAGAACAATGACAATGACGAGGATAAGAAAAATAAGATGGACAAGAAAGAAAAAAAGAAAGTCATGCCCGAAAAAGAATATTATACTATAAAGTTACGAAATCTACCAGAGAAAGCTCGTAAAAAGGATCTGAAAGCATTCTTTGCTCCACTTTCAATTAAATCCTTAAGGTTAGTACATACATACATATTTTTATGTTGGTGTAATACATCTGGTGTATTAGGTTTTATACTTGCAATGAAATGACGAAACATTATGTATCATATATATAAATAAATGTAAATAAATACATCTATTATTTCCTATTTCAGACTACCACCGAAATTTCGAGGAATTGCATATCTAGGATTTGCAACAGAGAAGGATATGACGACAGCACTATATAAAAATAAGGGTTTCCTACTTGGGAATCAAGTTTCTGTCCGGAAATATGAATCAACAAAAAATTTACAAGTTCAAGTAGAGGGTAAAAGAAATCGTTGGGCTGAGCAACAAGCAGAGTTAGAGCGTGAAACGGAAACGGTCGGAGAAAGTGGACGCATCTTTATTCGTAATCTTTCATATGGAACCAACGAAGAAGAAATTAAAATTATGTTTGAAACTGTAAGGGGAAGGGAAATACTACGGAAATCAGTTTTTTTTTTAAATTAATGTAGGCAAGTAAATTCTTAAACATGTGTATTTATTTTTTCCATGTTTTTAGTTTGGACCAGTAACCGAAGTTCATTTGCCTTTAGATAGAATAACACGTCAGTTGAAAGGATTCGGTTTTGTATCATTTCTCTTACCCGAACACGCAGCAAAGGCCTTTAGTGGACTTGATGGTACAATATTTCATGGAAGAATGCTTCATTTACTTCCATCAAAAAATAAAGAAGAAATGTCTGCTGATGATATCCATGCTGGATCGTCTTTCAAAAGGACTAAAGAATTGAAACGAAAAAAAACAGCTGGTAAATATAATGTTGAAGTACTAACGTGAATGCGTATATAGTAGACGCATGTATATTAGTATATTTATGAAAAAAAAATCGAAAAAAATATTTGATTGGTGATTGACAATCATTGATATGTATTTCTTTATTTTTTAGGTTCTACGCATAACTGGAATACCTTGTTTTTGGGACAGAATGCAGTTGCAGAAGTGACAGCAGACAAATATAATGTGACAAAAGAAGAATTACTTTTAGACAATAATGACGAAACCAATAAAAATTTGGCAAGTGTTGCTGTTCGGATGGCTTTGGCGGAAACAGAAATTGTGTCAGAAACGAAAAGATTTCTAGAAAATAATGACGTGTATTTAGGTGCATTTGAGGTACGCAACAAATTATTTTTTATTATTTTTTATTCAAGTAATTACATAAATACCTATACAGTACTATACAGTAGTATACACACATCCCTCACTCGTTGTATTATTGTTTACTAATTTATCCTTTTCAAAATCTTACAACTGTAGGGAAATAATAAGAGTCTACGCTCCACTACATGTATGCTTGTAAAGAATCTTCCACCTAAAACGAGTGCCCAAGAATTAAATGAATTATTTTCAAAACATGGAGTTGTTGGGCGAATCATACTACCACCGTCTGGGATAACAGGTTTGTATTTAAACTATATTTACGCGATATTGTATCATACATGAGTACGTGGAGTATTGCGTACAATTTTATTGTATTATTTTCCTTTGTCATTTGTTACAGCAATTGTAGAGTTTGTAGAGCCAGCAGAAGCCCGTGCTTGTTTTAAACGGCTTGCATACTCAAAATTCAAGAACTTACCATTATATTTGGAGTGGGCTCCTGTAAATATATTCGGATTGCAGCAACAAAAAGAATCTGAAAACAAATCCTTAGATAATGATAATATTGATGACAAACCCGGGAAAAGTGTTGAAAAGGGAAAGAAGTTAGAGGATACAATAGAAAAAGTTGATCATAACAATAAAATAGATAACTTTGACTATGATATGATTCCTGATCCAGATACAACACTTTTTGTAAAAAATCTTAATTTCTCAACAACGGAACCCCTTGTAAAGAAGGTATATTTTAGTAGCATTTTTTGTCCTATTTAATTGCATCTTTTGTTTACATTTCAATTACAAATATGTAATATTTTGTAAAATTCATTTTGTATATAGCATTTCGAAGAATCTGGACCAATTTACTCTGTAACGATTGCCAAGAAACGAGATCCAAAGCAACCAGGGAATATGTTGTCAATGGGATACGGATTTGTCCAATTTTTCCGTGCCCAAGATGCATCGAATGCATTGAAAAATCAACAGAATGGCATGTTACAAAATCATGAATTGGAACTCAAAAGATCAAATCGGACTTTACAGTGAGTTTGAGTCGTAGTTATGATTTTTAAATGGCAATTATATCATACAGTTAATAGTACTTGTTAATGACTAATAATTTACATTAATTACAGAGCTGAGGATAGTCAGCGAAAACAAGTTAGTCAATCAAGTGAGAAGAAAGGAACAAAAATCTTGGCTAGAAATGTACCATTCCAGGCGTCAAAGGATGAAGTTGTTCAATTATTCAAGTAAGTTAAATGGTTTTTGTAGATAGATATCCATATTATCCCCAATAAATGGGAAAACATTCATTTATAAAAGAATTATAGTTTTGAAATATCGAGTATTATACCTATTATTTTTTGTTTTTAGAACTTTTGGTGAATTGAAAGCTGTTCGTCTACCTATGAAATTAGATGGAAGTGGAGAACACAGAGGATTTGTTTTTATTGACTTTTACACTAAAGAAGAAGCTCAGGTACTTGAGAAGCATATGTACTTATATTAGCATACATACATAAGCATTTAAAAATTATAAGTACTTGACACCTAAGTAAATAACAGCCGATAATTATAATAATAATTTAATAATTTACGTTTCACAGCGAGCTTTTGAGACTCTCTCAAAAAGTACTCATTTGTACGGGAGACGACTTGTACTTGAATGGGCCTCTGAGGATGATACTGTGGAAGATCTTCGAGTCAAAACTGCTAAAAAATTCGATTTACAGACAAAAGGCGCTTTAGACTCTTCACGTCCAAAGACTAAACAAATGATGAAACATTTTGAAGAAACACAACAAACTAAAAAACAACAGCAATCAGAATCGGAAGACGATAATGAATAATTTTTATACGTGTTAAGATTTTTTCGAAAAGAAAAAAGTAGTTTAAAGTACGTACTCTTTAAAGTATGTATTCACTATTTCATTAGTACTACATATGTATATACATATAGTAAACATGGTATGCTGTAGTACATGTTCTATATGTATATGTGCATATATATAAAATATAGTTTTGCGTTTTAATTAAAGAAACACGTATTCTTGTTATTATTGTTATAATATTCTGGCCCATGTCAAATAAAAGTTATAATAATTATTGTTATTATATACCAATATTTCATGAATGATTAATAATTTAGCATCTAATCAAGCATCATTGTATGTAATTACATAATATGTACATACGATGGCTCTGTTAAATGTTTCGTGAAGATGTTAAGCGGCATGTTAAACACAGCCAAGTTCGTGCGCGTGAGATTCAAAGCAAAAAAAAACAAATTTTTTTCAAAAGTATCAAAAGAAAAATGTGTGTACACCAGATAATTGAGATTTGGTTCTAAACATCTTTAAATCATCATTATCAAAGCCTTGTTTCCAAGGGCTCGAGAAAATAAAGAGACATAAGTGAGACAAAATGATGGACACTAAATTATCCCTTGGTTTAGGGGGGAACGATCATATGGATGATCGAAATAAAGATCGGGATGAACATGGGATGAAATTAGTGGATTCCGTAGTGAGAAGCTTTAAAGTTGCAAAGATATTTCGTGAAAATACAGACAGAATTAATAATATGGACTTTTCACCATCAGGTACGTACGCTAATTTGATCCATTTACTTACTTGCAAGTCATTTTTATAAACTCCCATGTAATTTTTGTTCAACAGGCGACATGCTTATTTCCTCTGCAGAGGACGACCAAATTGTCATTTATGACTGTGAAAAGGGATCGTAAGTATAG
This sequence comes from Gisinianus flammeolus, assembly GCA_034699125.1. NCBI lineage: Eukaryota > Metazoa > Arthropoda > Collembola > Symphypleona > Katiannidae > Gisinianus > Gisinianus flammeolus. The sequence continues at coordinate 39,340 of JAIUND010000565.1, forward strand.
TTGTACTCAATAGCCATCATTCACAGTTGTGATCAATAGTAAATACAGTTATTATATATATGATGTTTACTGAAAGGATGAGAAAGTTTTCTCATTAGTTCATTACTTTTGTCTTATGTTTTTTCTTTGTATATACACACAGGCAAAAGCGAACGCTCAATAGTAAAAAATACGGGGTAGATCTGATTCATTTTACACACGCAAAGAATACAGCAATTCATAGTTCCACTAAAATTGATGGTATGATAATGTACCTTTTAGTCTAAACTGTTTAAAAGTAAAAGTTTTACTATATCACAGTAAGAAAAACAAATAGTTAAAAGTTAAATTGACTCAGCGGTTTTTGGTTTTTACAATTACAGATACCATTAGATATTTGTCATTGCATGATAACAAGTATTTACGTTACTTTCCCGGTCACATCAAAAAGTAAGTTTTTTTTTACTGAAACCCTTTTAGATAAAGTATACTTCTTTTTTTAATTTTTTTCAACAAACTTGCTATCTAAACGATACTTATTTGTGTTTTTAGAGTTACGACATTATGTATGTCACCTACCGACGATTCCTTTTTATCTGGTTCATTGGACAAGACTCTCCGTTTATGGGATCTCAGATCACCTAATTGTCAGGGGCTCATGCATGTCCTTGGAAAACCAGTCGCTTCATTTGATCCAGAAGGTCTAATTTTTGCTGTCGGTGTCAATAATGACAGTGTCAAATTATATGACCTTCGCTCGTTTGACAAAGTTCGTATTTTCATACATTTTACCAAAGAGAAAACAAACGTTGACCAGAAAATATCACATTAGTTTTATTGCTTATACAGAAATATGATAAATATAATAATAATAATAAATACAATAGTGTACTAATAATAATATATAATTTTTTTATTGGGAATAATTTTAGGGTCCTTTTATAACTTTTCGATTTAATTATGAAAAAGACAATGATTGGGCATCACTCAAGTTTAGTCCGGACGGAAGAACCATAATGATTTGTGGCTATGGCTCTGTAATACGTCTTGTTGATTCCTTTAATGGAGCACCGCTGCAAACATTTGTTGTACGTTGTATTTCAAAATATTTTTATTCAAATTTAACTTTGTTTATTGTAGTAGCAGCATGTTTTTATCATGATTCATTTTTTAACTTCATAGGGTCACTTGAACCAAAAAAACGTCCATTTAGAAGCCTCGTTTAGTCCAGATTCTCAATTTGTCTTTTCTGGTTCCTCTGACGGTCTCATACATGTGTGGAATGCAGAAACTGGCTACAAGGTATTATTAATTAATGTCGGTCGATGGCTGCTAAATATCATATTTTTTCTAATGTCTATGCTTATTATTATTCTGTGAAATAGGTATGCGCTCTTAATGCGGAACATCCCGGTCCAGTTCAATGTGTACAGTTTAATCCAAAATACATGATGATGGCCTCTGCCTGCACCAATATGGTATACATACCTAGTTTTTTATTTGGAACATAATACCACAGAAATATGAAAAATATGTTTATAATTTGCCATTATGTATATACATACTTAATGACAATTAGTTGTAATCGAAAAAATCATCACTAATTTCAATTGTCTTTTAGGCTTTCTGGTTACCAACGTCGGATGATTGAGAAGAGAAAAGAAACAAGTGGTCTCACTGAGTTTTCATTTATTAATAATAGTAGGTATTTAAGGATTTCGTTTTTTTTTTTGGATTTTATTATTACTATCAATCATTGTTCGAAATCTATGCGTCTATCAAATGTTTATAGACGGTCTATCACAATATTATAATCTATCACATGTATCATACGTCTATCAAATTCTGAAATCTATCAGACAAACAAAAACTCCGTCTTGCAAAATATTTGAATTTGATAGACGCATAGATTTCGAACAATGTTATTAATACTATAATAATATGCAATAGATTTATACTACAATATTTTTTGTCTGTATATAACAACAATTTTTTATGATTGGTACAACCCACCGGGAATTCGGAGCCTATTAATAATAATTATTGTAATTTTACCATCTCGAATCTTCTCAGTGCCGCATGGGAAATTGTTGTTGTCCATTTACCTGAGTTTGACAGCCTGAAATACTCTATTGTTTTGAGTAGATTGTTTTTTGTGAGTTATTTGAGTACATTTGTAGTTGGTATTTATTTAATAAATATGATATTTACAATATCATTATTATTATGATGTTTTTGATCAGGTTTAGGACTCGGAAATTTTTTTGTGATAATTTTTTATGTAAATCTTTCTTGTCTATTCAACTCTTAGAAAATTGAAATTTAATTTATTTCTATAAATGGACTTTTTGTATGTGAGAGCGTGTGGATTAAGTGTGTATTAGCGCAATGTTTAATAAATAAGTACATATGTAAGCAAGTAAGCATCTTCCTAAATAAAATATTGTGAAAATGTTTCTTATAAGCTATAATTATAATAAAAGATTTTTTGTAACTTCCAAATGTTTACACATATAATACCAACAACTAGCAATACTTTTTAAACATTATAAATAAATTGATTTTTATAGAAGATATTTTTTTCATTATTCTCTTCGATGATTGTTTATTTTATATCATTTCAGTTCTTCTCCAGCATGTAAAAGTAACAGTTTTCTACTTTCAACACTATTGAGAGATATTAAATTTATCAATGTTTCCTTTCAAGTTTTCAAAAAAAAAAAATACACATAAAAATACAAAACTGAAAAGTGGTACACATTACAGTATATGGTAAAAGGCATATGAAAAAAACTAATAATGGCAGTAATTATTAAAGTCTTTCAGTCATTTCGATTCGTAAAAACGCTTACATATTTCGTATGAACAACAGGAAAATACAGTAAACTAATTAATCGGTCTCTGAGGGAAAAAAAGGGAAATGAGTGAAATAATCATTTACAAATATGCGGCCCATCCAATATACATTTGACAAAGATTATCCTGCTTCGTAGCTTCTTTAATCAGGTAGTCGACATGAGCTTCCACAGATAAAGCTACGTTGAGACTGTTAGTCTTATTTTGAGTCCTATTAGATAAAGACTCCGATGAGTCTATATTTCGCGCTTTTCCAAGTATTCGATCCTCGACATTTTTCACATGATCCACGGCTTTAGGATTCGCAACTTCCCCTACAATTACGTATATTATGATTTAAAGCCATCCAACTCATTTCTAATAAAGTTATTATATATTAATACATATTTCAATTTCAAATAAAAAGTCTTGTTGCAATGACTAAAAAATAATCGACTTACCCCGTATACTTGCTTTCCTGGGCGTTGCAATAACATCCCATTCAAGTAATGGATCATTTACAAAAGTTCTGATTATTGACAAGATTTCAGATGAATGATCTCGTATAAGTCCCATAACAATCTCACAACAAATCCTGAATGTACCTTCGTACCCCAAAGGTCCCATCCCATTTATCATGTTTCTAGTAAGTCTGAATGGAATTCTTTCAGGAAAATCGAATGTTTCTCCCTGCGAATATAATGAAGAATAATAATTTATAAAATATGTTTCATAACAAAATACATTCGCTTGTATACAGCTGTACAGTATAAAATTATAAAAATTTTATTAACCTTATTAAAGAGACAATTAAAATCCACATGAACTGTATCTCCGTTGCTTTGATCCAGCAAAATATTTTCACCATGACGATCACCCAAACCCAAAAGGAACCCTATCATGGACATCACAGCCGAAGTCTTCACGAACGAAGTTCGAGCCAAATACCTGAAATCATTCCATTAATTAATGCGAAAAGTTTTTGTAAATAAATACCTGGTTCCCGAAAAAGTTTCTGCTTGGTTTGTAAGAGAATTTTTATAATGTTGTTGTATGCAACACTTACCATGTCTGCGGATCATTAAATGATTTTAGGAACCAATGCCTCATAACCAAAGGATGCTGTGGCACGTATACTTCTGTGAACATTTTTCGCTTCTTCTCTAATGAGTCTTTCCGATCTTGGAAGTAAGAAAAACACACATTATTTTAATTTTGTAACAATAATAAAAAATTGAAATTGCACATCTCGTCTATCGATTTACAGTTCTGTTTTTTTTCTATAAAAACTTACCACAAAGAGGGATTTTAGTTTTTGGATTTACTTGCACCCCTCCCATACCGTGTTTGTACAAGGAACTAATGAGAGGTCGGTATCCATGAAGATTAGGAATCCACTCTAAAATACCACAGTCGTCACTCAGGGGAGCTACGTGATATGTGCGGACAATGAGATTTCTTTTCCGGGATTTTTTATTTCGACTCATGAGCCAATGTACCAAACTATTAATCTCCATCACTTTTGAATCCTTTCGTAAATCATCACTGGGTTTGCACATGACGGCATAATTTTTTCCATCCGTTCCCTCGAATGTAATCTTTTTCGGTCTTTGTAAAGAAGTCAGTACTAGAACCGGCTCCTTAATATTGTTAATATAAACCAATTTCCTAAAAAATCACAGAAACGACCGAAATTATTCTTAAACTTTTCGTTTTATAATTGCAAGGTTGCGTATGATAAAGTAAAAAAGTTAGCAACATTAATTTATCCAATTTTGAACATTTTATTATGTACTCACGTTGGGAAAAAGGAATGTGATTGGACAAACTTTCCTCCTCGAGGCAAGATGGGTCGCATAAACTCTTCAAATGGTATTAATACAGACGAAAAGGCTGTGTTGTTTATAAGTCTTACCAGGCCTGGAGTTATGTCACTCACTTTGTTCTGAAATAAATAATATTTTAATCAATCCTTTCAAAGCATGGCGAATTAAAGCTATAATAATAAAGGTTTAAATAAAACATGAAAAACTCTTACCCATCTTGTGCTCTCAGGCTTCTTCATTGTAAACTGTATCAGCTTTTCTTGAAGGTTTATATAACATTTTGAAGTTGATTTCAGTGTACGATCTCTGGACTCTGCAATACTTAGTATATCTTGGCACCTCTCAACCCGCTTGGGATAAGTTGACTAAAAAACAAACAATTTATAAGAACATAGTCCATGCATGTACACATACAAATTTAGATAAATTGTAAACGTACTTTCAAAACATTGATTATCATCCAAAGGGCTTGGGACGGACGTTTAAGTATCATACTAGCCAGAATTTCTTTCAGCAGTGCATACACGGTTGCGTCTTGGTGACACAACCGAGAGATCAGTTGTGAAAACACGACAAAAAAAATGTCGATTGGTGCTGTGTCTTTCAGTCCTTCTGAAAACGTTTGAATAAACAGTTGACGACCCTCATTAACATTTTATTTTTGAACAAAAATAATGAAGAAAACATTTAAATTAAAATGACGTAATAACTATAATGTACAATGCTTACTTATTGACTCTGTCAACACATGTACTACACGATAATCCACTTGAGGACGACCAGTTTGAGGATCTGACCCATTAAGAACGCCATGAGCTCCAGCAGAATAGTCAAACCAAATCTCCAATAATCTTGGAAGACTATGATATATATAAGTGCAACCAAATTGTAACGACGTACAATAGTTGTGAACAATATGAATTCGCAATTCACTAAAAACCAAATACAAACTTTTTGTTAGATTTTAATGCAATAAAAAGAATACATAGGTATTACGAAATATATACACAAACGAGATAAGTAAATGCTTACCATTTGTTTTGATCCTGAGCCTCTCGGTACAGTCGGTCATAATAGAAGGCCAAATTGTAATGATTTTTTTCCGATTTATTATTTAGACGAATAGCCAGCTTGTAATTCTTAACATTCGCAGTGTAATCAACCGTCTTTCCGGCATCCTGTTGTGTTGCCAGCAGCAGTGCGGCTTTTGCAAAGCGAACTTGCTCAGATGATATACGTTGTGCTTTTCCATAGTTTTCAATAGACTTTTCATTCAATCGTTTGAGTCCTACATTGAGGACTTTCATACTTTGAATGTGTTTCCCAGCTTCAAACAATATTTTCCCTTCTTCATAAAATACAGTGGTAGAAGAATTTTGTTTGTAATTAACTAAAACTTGATGGGCACGATCAAAATTTCCTAGACTGTATGGAATTCAGAAAAAAAATTCACAGTTACTCCTTTCAATAAAATGAAGGCATCAAACTTGTAAAGATTTTGTCGGTATGTATATTGATAAAAACTTCTTACCCTGTCTCAAGTTTTGAAAGCTGAACATAGCAATCTCTCAAAGCAGTGTTCAAAACCTCTATAGTTGATTCCTCTTTAACAAAGAATTTTTTCGACAAGTCCAGCAAAGACTACAGATATTCATAAAATTAATATATATTATTTACTCATACAAAAAGTGCGTGCATGCATGGATTTAAAATGTTAAATAAATTATTGAACCTTTCGGAAACGAAAAACGGGTTGAAGTGTCCCTATTGATTTGTGTACACACTTAAGCCGGCGGTCCCAATTCTGAGTCAAGTATTTCAAATTACTTCTACGAGCTTTACTGGTAGTAGTTTCTGGCTTTATAGCAATAATTTCCAATACTTCTTCCATTTCCGATAAAAATTGAAACCTACATAATTCAATATAGACAAGTAATAAAATTAACCAAATATAAATGGTAATCTGATATTTATCAGGGAAAACACTGCCGTTTTTTTTTTACAAAGGAAGTCACTTACCGAACCATGTCCTGATAATGCCTAAAGTAGAATCCCATGTCTAGGATCGCTGCTCCTGAGCAAATGTCTGTAATTAAGTTTACTCTAGCAGTGTCAATGGATTTTCTAACTTTTTCAATGTTCCCTTCATGGAAATCTGAAAATGCTTCGCTCAAAGACAAACTCCATGCTGATAACTTTTCACAGCTCAACTTCTTAACTCTTTTTGTCAATTCATCAAACTTTCCCTGCTTCAAGCTAATTTCCAATTTCGCATGGTCGAAACTTCGACTCCATTCCGGGCTAAATATTGAACATAAATCAAAAACAAATGGACAAATTAACTTATATATGCGCACTGAGTAGTCCATTCTTTGGTTTACAGAAAACAAATTTGATGATTTACTTTAAATTATAGTATTATAGAAACAACTAACTTTCGGGTAACACAACCTTCGATGAGGAGATCACCAACCTCAAACTGATCGAGTCCCAAATAAGCATAAACGAGTTGCTGATAATTAACCAAATCTTGAGCATCTCGAGCGACCATGGCTTCAAATGACGGCAAACATTGCTATATTAAATATGCCAAATGACAATAAATAATCATTGAAGTGAAACGTTAAAAAAATAATCCATAATTCGATTTTTTTCTACTTTTTCATTTTGTAAAACAAATCAAGTACGTGTTATCCAGAATTTGTACCTGAAGTTTACCACAAGACAGATTATTCAATACTTCTTCCATTTCAGAACAATCTTTCGTCCTACGGTTTTCAAGTCCACTCACTGCATCTTCATCATATAATGCTACATAGATGCGCTACAAAAAAAAAAGACATTCTGTGAACTGAAAGCAATTTTTTTAATGTGTCTCATCATTAGTAGGTTTTTCCTCAAATTTTTGCTCACCTGTAAGTAGCCAACACATCTCTCAAAATCCTGTGGCTTGTCATTCAAATGTTGTTCCATGTAAAGGAGAGACCGAGCAAAGTTGTTACAACCAAAAGCAGCTCTCGATAGAATGTCCTGTATCATGTACATTTTGTCAGATAATAACAAATAACAATAATAATTAATAATTTATGATTTCGAGAAAAGGAAAATTTTAAAATTATAACGATAAAACATCTTACGTAGCAAAGTTTATTTTGAGCACTGACTATCGGTTTTGCTTTTTCGAAAGAAAGATTCCGAGATCCTGCGTCAAAATCGGCAATCTGACTATCTGTCGTTGGTTTTCCTCTCACAGGTAATTTTGGATTTTGAATCAATCTCGTTAAATGATCAAGAATTTTGAATACTGCTTGAGTAGCTGCATATGGAAATGCAAATTTATTCATTTCCTTAGCATTTTCTTCATTTTCATCTTTTTCTTGATGAATTAATTCGTCCCAAGAATCCTCTTGAGTTTCATATACTGTTGACTCGGAAGACTGATTTGCTTGACTTTGACTGTCGACAAACATTTTTTCGTCACAAACCCTGTAATCAATCATGCAGTGTAAAATTGACTTCCTTATTAAAATATAAGGTTTTAACAATTACCCATTTGAGCAATTATTGAGTATTATTAATTTTTTTTACAAGTATTACCAATGCCCCAAAATGGTTTTAATTTCCTTCAAAATTACTTTTAAATCCTCGTCAGTGCCTTCCATTATAGCGTATGCTAAATAAATAAAAATATATACATAATTTTCAAGTTTACATGAAATATGATTATTATTTAAATAAAATGACTATAAGAATTTTCGTACGTGTTTTATTTTATTTGCAGTTTTGATTTTGTCAACTTACACGCAACGTAAGGTAGAAGTACAATAGCCATTTGCTCAGATTGTTGAATGATTGGAAGAATTGTGTTAAAGAATGTGGAAACAAATGCAGTCCTCACGGTAGTTACCATTTGACAGATCCAATTAAAAATCCACTGGTTGAATTCTTGCCCAAATGATGACATGTAAATGGGACAAGGAAGCTCTAGCTTGTTTGCCCCACCAGAATATGAATACTTTGATGTAAATAATGGCTCTAACAATTTCTTGGCATTACTTGATAATTTTGGCCAGATTGCTTCTTTGTTGTTTGCTTCTTTTCTAATATTTGACAACTTTATAACTTCTTGAATGCAGTAAGCACACCAGTCGAAATTTTTTGTATCCACAGAACCTTGTAAAACACTAGATAATTCTTCAATAAAAAATATTACAAAATCCGGTTCCATTTTCGTGTCCCCCAAAGTGAAAATGGTTAAACCGAAGCGAGCATTATCACTCAACTGTTCAGCAAGATCAAATCTTCTTGGATCCAGAGCACCAATATATCCAATACATGTTGCACAAATTTGCTTCATTTCATTATCTGAACTGTCTTTACTGGCAACGAGCAAATGACGGAGTAGCTATTCGAATAAATCAAAACACAAAAAATAAACCCAATTATACAGCCACAGTACACACATGTATCATAATTGACTAATAATTCAAAAAACTTGCTTTTGTTAGAGAGTGGGGAAATTTATCACTCTCAAATTTAAAATCTTCCAAGGACATTATGTCTTCTTGAAGAATTAGTCTCATTCGCTTAGCTGCCCGATATCTCACATGAGAATTTTCATGACCAATTTCATTGACTAGTTGGTTAAAAAATGTCTCAACAGTTGGTTGTCTAAATGTTTAAAAAAAGTTTCGTAGTAAGTTGATAAGTTGATAACTCGTATAAATAACAAATAATAATAGTGATGTAAACTATATGCATAAACATTATTGAATAGTGAACGTTTTTTAATTCTCATAACCATCTCATAGCACAATTATAATTTTCCCTTTACCTTAAGTCTTCCACAACATGTTGAATCTTATTTTGAAGATCATCATCCTCTGTGTAATTATGCAGAAAGTGAAGTTGGAACAGGTTTTCATGACTCAAAGATTTTTGTCTAATCAAAACATCTTTGAAAAATTCTTCAACTTGTCTTGTATTAGTGTCTTTCAAGTACATCATGCCAGCAAATATTTGATTAATCATCTGATTTAAGGCATCTTGCTCCAAGCTACAATACACATATATTTATTATTTATTCACACTTGTTTAGTATCATTATTACAAAACTCAACCCCCATTCTGAAACTATCTACTTTAAGTCAAACTGTAGTTGGTACTATGTAACATTTGTTTTACTTGAATGTGAAGGCTCTCCAGGCTGTAAACAATAAATCGTGAAACTGTGGACCCAACGACCTCAACGAGTTTAATGTAGAATAAATCTGAAATTTAATTTAAGAAGAGAAAGAAGTAAAATTATGACATAAAAAGAACAAAGAACAGAAAAGTTTGTATCAGTAAACAGTTTAAAAGAATTAAAATTTACCTTAATTTTAGATGTTGTAACTCTTTTCTCTCCCAGAATACTCAAGAGCATAATGTAGCAAGCCAAATACTTTCTTTTCGCCATGAGGGACTCCCATTGGCTGTGAAACTTGGTTTCAAAATTCAGAAATACTCCAATGTAGTATTTGTCAAGTAATAGACCCTAAAATTGTCAATGACAGAAAAAAATTAAAAATTTTTCATTATCATTACTTATTTATTGCACAAAATAACAAATTTTCATATGGGTTTATTGAATGGACTAAGTTTGCTTACAATTAATTCCACCAACTTTTGAATTGAAGGACAGGGTGCTCCAGACCACTTGATAATTTGACAATAAATTTTTAACACATGTTCGCCATACTCAAACAAATTTGATAGGATTTCTATGTGAACATGGGATTTGTATTTACAAAGTTCCACTGGATCAACTTTATATAAATCCAAATTACTGATCCATTGCTTTATTTGACTCGGACGGAAATTGAGCACAGCGTAAGGATAGTAGTAAGCAAATTCATTTTCCATTAATATCTTGGTACTTCTGCAACTTCCAAATTGAGCAATAGCCGAGATTAAAGTATGGGCTCGGTTATCTTTAAACATGACAAGCGTACACTGCTTGACCACAATTCTAAGAAATAATGTAGACATGAGAGTTGTACTCAAACCAACTGCTACTCTAACACGCACAAAAAATCCTTGACACTTCTTTATACAACTCAGGTCTTTCAGGGGAGCATTATCAGGGAAATATAAATCCAAACATAGCATTTTCATTTCCTAATTTAAAGAGAAACAAAAAAAACAAATTTTATACACATGTTTATAATTACTTTAGGTAAGGTTTTTTTTAACATTATGATTTTGAAAGAGAAGCTACGTACTTAGTAAGTACTACTTACCTCTGCTAGTTCATCACGAAATCTGCTGAATAATTGCCTTGGTTCACAACCAGCACGTTTAGCCATTATTCTGAATGTACGCTGACATAAAATAACAATGTTTCGCATTTCAAAACGGGCTAGTAGGTGAAGATGACATTTCAAAATTTCCAATGTCCAAACATCCCCATCTGTAAATCTGAAATTCAAAACAAGTGCATTCAATATTTAATCGAACCAACTTAGTTTTATATTTTCTACAACAAAACTATGTCTAATATTATTTTTAAAATGTATTAATACATTAATTAATGAAATACTCAAAATATTCTTACTTTGACAAATTCTTCAAAAGCAAATGATACAACACCATAGTTTCCCAACGTTTTTGAACATTTGCTTTGCTTCTTCGAAAGCAAAAATGGAATACATTAAGAAGACTACAATAGAGCACATTTCCACCATGAAATCTTCCATTCGGTGGTGGAGTTGGCAGTGACGTATCATGTAGACTTGGAGTTTTGTTCTCAAAAAACGGTTGCACAACATTACACAACTTGTGACTTCTGGCCTTGGGTTTTGAACTCACAGGTTTGCTCTTCTGATTGCGGTTTTTTGAATTTTTTAATGGATCAAGTTTTGGTCTCTTCGGGCCAGCATTCAATGACGTACTTTGACCAGAGTTTTTACGCTTCAACTTATCCGAATGTTTCTTGTTCTTTCTTGATTCGGCTTTGTCACTTTTCCCACTTTTCCCTACATCTTTATGTGCACCTCCGTTCTGTATACTTTCAGAGGATGTGTGCTTGTTTTTGTTATTACTGCTTGTAGATTTCTTCCCTTGCTGGGCTGAGTTTTCTCCATAGCTTACAATCCTTTTACTTGATGAAGCAACTGGTTCAGTCGGTTCAACTAGTATTTGTCTGCGAATGGCAAGTTTTTGTAATTCTACAACTCGACTCTTTTGTCGAGTACAATAACCATACATATTCACAGCTTTTATTTGTACGCTTGACTTTGTTAAGCAAAATATTTTCCAAAACATTATTGTAAAACTTGGTAGGTTCATCTTTCCATGTGTTCTTAGCCTTGTCATTATATTTATGAGTCGGAAATGTACCTGGAAAATATCAAAATAATATCTATTTTCATAAATTTATACAGTCATGATTAATTGTATTTTTATTTTATCATTTTATAATACCAAAACTTTGCAAATAGTTACAGAAGCAGTCATTTAAAGTGTCTTACCTGCTGATACTCAGTACACCTCAACATCCGATAGACTACTATTCTCAAAATGTTGCAATACACCTCCTTCAGTTTTGTACTGTTTAATTTTTTGACGTTTTTAAGATGAGCCACTGGGAGGTTTATTTCATCACAAAGTACACATCCTTTGGGTTTGACTACACTACTCGTATCGTTTTTAAAGGCACGTTTGTGACAATAAATGCATGGAAGGCGAGTGATAGCTTCTGCCAAAAGTACTGCTACACTTTGATCTTGTTTCCAAATTGGTGAAGTGTACACAAAGCAGCAGTATCTCAATATAAATCCCCAGTCTAAAGAAAGCAGCAACCATTGTTTTAGGAATATTTATGTAGCGTGTAAGTAGCTTTTTACATTATTCTCATCGCTTTCATTCAATTAAAATATCACTTACCCATCTCTTCCACAGGCCACCAATATCCTGATATTAGTTTAAGAATACTTTTACAGGTAGTATCCTGCTGTTGAGAAGTCATTACGTGTTCTAAAATTTCTCGGATAGAATCACGGAAAATATAAAAACCCTCAAATCGTAAAAACAAAAGGCAGCGTTCCTTCAGTCGTGCATCTATAATTTTAGCACCAAATGAGATAATTATTATAATTACTACTGGACCTATCAATTTAAATAAATGAACATTTGTACGAATAATAATCGTACAATCCGCTTGCGTGAAAGAAATTATTAATAGCTCCTACTGTTATTACATTTAAACTCACCCAAATTTAAACTGTCGACATTAATCAGATTTAGTTGTCGAACAGAGCTACAGGATGGAATTACACTTTCTAGCTCTCTGAGCCAAGGAATTAAAAGGATGAACAACCAATCTTGAACAACGCTCTTATCCAATTCAACACCTTGTAGAGTCCCTGCCAAAAGGGCATCCATAATGTCCATGAATAAATGCATTAACAATGGGACATGTTGTTGTTGATTTTCACTGAAATAATAAAAACAAACAACTTTTTAAAATCCCGTAAACAGCAAGTAATACGCATAATGTGTACATGTGAGTGACAGTGAAAACGAGTCATACAGGTATTAGTCATTTCTATGACTTTCCCATATCATTTACATTGTTATCTATGGCAAACTTGTAATCCTGTAAGACCCGTTTTCTTACATGACAATTACACATCACATATTATATTAAAAAGTTCTAAAATAAAATCTCCATGGCCTACGTCTTGTGAATATTTTTACCACACTACAATATACCTAAAATTTAAAAAATTACTGATTGAAAAAAATTTAAAAAAACACGTACATGTACATCTTGTTTAGGGTGTCACAAAAGAGGTTGGTAAGTAGCGAAAGATGACTTTTGTTCAAATAAGAAATGTTTTCACACTCTACCATAGGAATTTCGCTCATTTCTGAAGCCTTGAAATCACGAATATTCTTGATAAATTTTTCCCGAGCATCAAGAATAAATTTAAGGAGAACAAGAGACATTTCAAGTATTTTCAAACGAAAAGACAATTGAGGTCTCTCCAAAGCTAGCTTCATGTGCTCTTCCCATTTGACGAGTAATAAGTGAAGCTGTAATACTGATTTTGAAAAATCAACCGAAATTTTGATTTCTCCATCTCCAATTCTACAAATAAGAACAAAATAAAAAAGGAAAAAATTATTATTATTTCGTAATATTTCTATATATATTATTTTATTATTTTTACAGATTTGAAAAGGTATGGAATCGGTTTCACAAGGAATTCAACTGATATTATTATTGTCAATAGTCTAGTCTATTAAAGTATATATTTAAAATTTAAATACAGAATAATCTGACTATATTACATATTAGAAATAGTAACTACAAACTATGTTGATGTAACATACATGTCAACCTCCATGGGCATACATTGTACAGCCTCCCCGATGATTGAACTCCTAGGATTCTGAAGTCTTTCATATTTGTTTTTGCAAACTAAACTCTCTTGTGTGTATATTGTGACAAATTCTCGTACATAGCCAGCCTTCGAAGAAAAAAAATCACAATAATTATTCACTACATATAAATATTACTCAAATATACATTCGTTCAATTATTGAACGAATGTTTTAAAATTGAACTTCAATTTTAAAACTTTTGCAATATCATAATTAAATACAACAAAAATTAATTATTATTATACTGTCAACCTAGAGATGGTTTTAATGGAAAATGAATAATAATAAAATAACCATGTACGGCGAGCCTTGGGAATAAAGTTCTAAAATGAATTGGCCAGCTCTTTTCTTGTGATCCTCAATGGAATCTGGAACGAGCTCATCATTAGAAACCACTCTACACTCTTCCATTTTCGTTATGATTGATTCCAGCATTGAACTGAGCTTGTAACATAAAGCAATTAAATGATATACGATTTTGATTATTCAATTTAATATTGTATAATTAAACTTTACAATCATTAATTAAGTATATTAAAAGTTACACTCAAATATTTGGCTATATGAAAATTTTTATTGCAAAATGTTTTACCTGTGCACGTGCACACGCATATAAAACCAAAGAAATTATAACGTAAAAAAATAATGAAGGAAGATACCCTAAGAAATCTAAGAAATCAACATTCTTAGGTAGGAACTCGTAGAAGAAAGAGGAAAGAGGAACACGAGAAAAGACAAGACTTCACAAAACGACGACAAAACGAACCGAAATTTTCTGAACATGAAATGCGCGCGTATAATAAAGGACATCTACACTTTCGATATTTTGAATGTAGGGATTTTTTAGGTGTTTTTCTTTCCACCTATCTGACCTATCGTGCTTTGTTACCATAGTATACGTGTGTTCTTCGTTTCCCAACTTCCTAATAAAATGAGGGTATTCTGGATTAATTTGCTTGATCAATAGATCAATACATCCATGTACAGTATGTATGCCCATGCAGTACATTACAGGAAAAATATGGTTCATCTTCAATTAAATGAATAATAATATAATCTTATTTAGATTCTTCACTGGCAGGAATATATTTATGGTGTCAAAGCATTTATATAGTGAATTTGTGTCTGACTCTAGCTCATCTCCATGCTTTTCTGGAGTTCGACTGGATGACCAGAATACACAAAGAAGTCCCAATAATAAGCTGATGGTCAGTTTTATTATTGTCATCATCTCCTTGATATAGTCACAGTATATACAAATGAAGAAACCTCAAGAAACGGTGGTTCAATCGGAGGAGGACGAAGATGTCGTGACATCATCTCCAAGTTTGAGTGTAGCATTTTCCGAATCCTCCTCAGCAGACTCACAATCCCGATTCTCTCCTGTGGAAATGCCCACAAGACCATGGATGCCAATAATACTTCCGCCAGTTGCTGACATTCGAAAAAATCTACGTCAACGACCCAAATGTGCCGCACCAAAAGATATCATAACCGTTCCATATGTTTCTGGTGATGAACTGCCCAATCCTTTTGATATCCCTCGTGACATTCCAGCCTACATGTATAAAACATTAAAAGAACGAGCACAGGTATGCATTTAGCATTTAAAACTATAACTAACCTTTTGATCCATCTGAATCTGTATATCAATCCATATTTTCCCTTGAAAAATTGATATCGTATTATGTATACTACTCATATATATAAATGTCATATCCTAAATTCAAATATACAAGGAACGAGTTTCCGAGTTAGCAGTTCCAACACTAGAAAAAGAAACCTTTGTTACGAAAGCCTACAAATTGGTCTCGGAACGGGTTGCTCCGTTCTCTGTGACTTCCTATGAGCCATGTAGGTCAGCATCTTTTATATTCTCAACTTTTGTGTGCGTTTTTTGTTTACCTATATAAATGTTATGTTTTTTTATTTGTATATAACGTGTGAAGTGAGATAATTCTACATTTTGTTCATGTATATATACAGCTGAGCGTCAAATATGGAAACAGGTGATTTGGGAAGCAAAAAAAGGTTTGAATGTTAGTCATATGCAAAAGATTTCACGGAATATCAGTGGGGCTTACATTACTCACCGGAAAAAACTCTTCTATCTCGACGTAAGTACACACACTTCTTTTCGGATCTTACCCCTTATATTCTCTTACTTTTTACTACAGTTTGTTTCTACGTTTCCATCTTATAAATAAGTACATACATATATAAACGTGAACATTTGAACAGAGAGGCAAAGAGATAAAAACTACAGGGAAACCCAATCTCAAAAGTCATAATTATGTTTCTTTTTTATAAAAAAAAGAAGCCCGGAAACTTATTCAGTATCTCTCGCAGTCGTCGTACTTAGATGGAAATTATTATGATGAGACTCCATGATATAAATGTGAATGACTTTTGAGAATTCAATTGTATATATGTAGCATGCAATTCACGCTCGGAGACTCGCACTCAAGAAATTACGGAGGGATGCGGAATTGGAGGAGAGAGCATTGAAGAATTTTGAATGGCTTGTTCAATTCACGCAAGATGCTTTTGATAATTTCCTCAAAGGTTTTTTGTAGATAAACAAATAGCATTCAAGTTATATATGTACATCATGATTCATGATGAATGAATTAACTGATTTTATTTTTCTTTATTTTCCCTCCAAGAAAACGACGATGACACCATGGCCGCAGTACATGCGTAAGTCTATACATATGTATATCATAAAAAATAACTGTGCAGATTTAAGTGTACAGTGTACACGTACACACATCAGTCTGCGTCCCACCCTTTCTCATATCCAATCGTGTACGAAATGTACCTAAACAAAGTCATTTAGTATCTATAAATCTTAATTATTTATTAATGCTCAAACATACGTGTGTTTTCCCCATTCTATCGGTATAAGGACAAATTTCTCAATAGATTAGAGAAACGTTCATTTTTCATTTTTTTTTTGTGTGACATTTTGTAATATTTAAGTTGAACAGATTTAAAATCTGATTTATGTGAAGATGCTTCAAGATATAAAAAAATGAAGTACGAATTTCAACCTGTTCACAATTCACACTACTCAAATTACAACATGTTTTGATGTAGACCAGAATTTTAGTGTGTAGGAGTGACTAGGTTGTATGAATTATGCATATGTACGAGGTTGATCGGAAAGTTATGCGAGTTTTGCAGCATAAGTTTTGATTGGAATGAGATTGGAAAGAACGGTTGCAGGGGGTAAGAGTAGGGCCGAAAACCATGTTGTGTGTGAAGTATGTGTAGGCTCACTCCCTTAAGGGGTCTGGAAATGAGTAAGAAAAACAATTTGTTTTCAACCGCGGATTTTCGCAATTTATTCGACAATTCGTCGTTTCATAACTTTGCCGGTCGTAAATATTTTTGAAATTTCAGATCGGGATATTATGCTTCGGGCCCCGGCAGTGATGCCCAATAGGGATGATATTTCTCCTAACGAATCCTCAACTGTGATTAAAAATTGTAGTTGCAAAATTCAAATAACGCTGGAAAATCTGTAGCAAAGACACTAGTGTTTTCTACTTGTCCCACTTTCTTGGAACTTATGTTAGACAAAGGCTATCTTTTGCAGTGTATAAAAGTGTCATGACGTCCTCATGAAACGATACTGGCTACAAGCCCAGGCTCCCTCACAGTTCTGAGAAATTGTCGGAAAACTGTGACAAAAAGGTTGAAAAAAGTCAAAATTGACATTCTATATTTCCCCTTCATTTGTTTCCCCTCCAACCGTTGACACTTGAGTATAAGAAAGGTCACGTTCCCTACTTATTAGGGTCAGACTATCAGCAATTCTTTTTGGCTGGTTCTTTTGTAAGAAGAAAAAGTCTCATCACATTTCGTTGTTCAAATTTCAAAATTTCCATTTTTTGGCTGATCTGTAAAAATTCAGACGACTATAATTACTGATTTACAAATCCGAATTGCCTGTAATTTTCCATGTGACATTGTTTCATGCTCCTCTCGCGCATACTATAATAACTGCGCCGTATCTCATTCATCAAAAGATATATGCAACTCGCACAACTTTCCGATCTACCTCGTATATGCATTTTACATGGAAACCTTCACTAGCCTAGGATGAAAAGGTCTTTGTACGCATGGAAAGGTGAAACAGGTTACTCTACGCGAATAAAAGAAATCATAAAAGAAACGGCTGCTAACTGATTCCAATTCGTCTTACAACCATTCTCTAAAAAATAAAATGTATCTCACTTCAAAAGTCCCAATCTACACTTTTGTTTTACTTTTCTTGGTCAGTTTTTTCTTTGTCATTTTTTTTTATTCAAACCGTTGTACAGAAGCAAAACTTGTAGTGAATTTTGACTATAGAATGCACTGATCTGATACGATGCATATGACATATGAAATGAAGATACATTGTGGAAATTAAATTTCTATAGACTTTCTCGTTCGTTCCCTATATATCGCTTTCACTCATTTGATTTGATTTTTATGGATTTCAATTTCAAGTTTATGTTGGGGGTTTCTGCTTATAAAAATCACAGATGCACATGTACAATATAGCATATAGAATATGTTTGCGTATTTTCGGAACTGAATATAAATAGTATAGTTGGGTGATTTGATGTAGAAAAAACTGTCTGTCTGTCTATATTATATATATACGTATAGGTCAGAATCGGCACTCAAAGAGAAACTTGAAAGAATGCTCGAGGCTCGCACTTTGAGTATCCATATCAATTCGTTCAAGACAGATATTTTGGCGGCCAATGAGAATCTGAAAGAATGCAAACACTATATGAAATTTCTTGATGATATTGCTCGGGAGCTCATGCGGAGAGATGAGTTGGAAGACTCTCGAGCACAACGAGTAATGAAATTACAAAATCTTTTCCTTCCACCATTTCTCTTTTCATGTTAACCTTTTGTTATGGCTATAGATTTTGTAAGATAGTTTCTTTTTTAAATGCCTTTCATAATTTGTTGTTTGTATCATGATTGGGGAATGGTATATATATATATAGCGAGCTCAACAAGTCAAGGAGGAAATGATGATGTATTTGAAACAAGGGCTGACTGTAGCGGAAGCCAAATTGGCCATTAAAGAAAATGAAGAACTTGCCATGATGGACACTTTTGGAGGAAAATTCAATAAACCACCAGATGAGGAATCCAGTAAATGTACTTAAGATACCATAAAAAATGAGCATAATTTTCCGTGTAATCATATGAAACAAAAATGATTTGACACACACATATTATGGATTTTTGTTAATTTTCTTAATGATTTCTCTAGCTGGAGCAAGTACTGACACATTTTTCGATCAGCTCCATGAAGAAGCTCAAGCTGGACGACCCACAGATCAAGAAAATGAGTCAGCTTTGACAGCTACAGAGCTTTCAGAAGGTTCCGTCCAAAAATTACAATTAAAAATCCAACTTGCTTTTATTTGTGTAGGTGTATATATATAGTCGTCCTATAAAAAACCAAAACCTAATAATTACTTTCTCTTTTTGTGCTTTCACTTTGGATTCGTCTCACAGATCCAGATGGATACGATGAAGCAGCTTTACTCAGCTCAATGGAATTAGTTGGAGGAAATGAAGTTTCAGACCGTCAAGAGTTGGGGAGTAAGAAATTCACCACGAAACTTATTGAATATATTTGAATTATTTTGGGAGAAAATCACTAGCAAATCGTTTCATATATATAATAATATAGTTCATACATGATACAGCAATCAAGCGAGTACTTTTTAGATGCACTGTTTTTCCAAATTAGATTTGAGTTTCACTCACCCCAAACAACTGCTTGACATTTACATGGAGATGGAAGAACAAAATCTATCCTTAATTCAACATGCACAACATAGTGAAGAAACTTTGGAAGGGATTCAAGGACAAATTCGGAAAACTAAAGTATGTACAACCAATTTGCAAATTAAATTATTCGCATTTCATATACTTTTTGCAATATGAAGCTACGATTCCTATATTTAGGTACATATTCATACACAGACGCAATTAACTCATAAATTTGTTAAATCATCACACAAAAAACGTATTTGTTATTTTTCATGAAGTAATTTTTATAATTCTTTTGTGACCCATGTCTTTTATTCCTCTTTGTGACGACAGAGGGTCATGGACTTTAGAGCCCGACTTTTGAGGAACGAAATCAATAAGATTGAAACAGCGAATGACAAAATGGAGGAAAGAATGCATGCCATCAAAGCCATCATAAGGTATACATAAAGCCATACATAATCCCCCACAATATGAACGTCAAAATGAATCCAATTCAAATACCTTGTTGGAAATGATTTTGTATATAATATTTGACTGAATTGTGTGTATTAATATTAATTTTCAGTATGTTCTCGGGTGGTAATTACGATGTTAAGGGCCAAGAAAAATTTATGCGTCTACTAAGAAAACATGTCAGCAAAGTTTTCAAAACATCCATCACCAATACTAGTAAAAGTTCCATTCTCTATTAATATTGTGTATGTGTGTGTGTGTAAATTTTATACACGCTCACAATAAAGCCTTATGTGTATTTGATTTGTCAGTTTTTGAGATTAATGTTGGACAAGTCACTCAACTTAGTTTGTAATTTCTGATTTGCATATATATATAGAGATTACAAATGATTCTCAGCTCACAGCCGTCCTCATGCTAACTGCCGTGGAGAAACAATTTGAGGATTTGGTTCGAGATATAGAGAGCATGCCTGCCGAGGTCGTCGTCAAAATCTCTCGGGTAAGAAAAGTCTACACACGTACGATTCTTTCCGTTATTCACTGTATACACTAAAACAGGGGTAATAGGGGGATTCGTATAGGTATATCGTAGAGAATTTTAAAGAGTAAGTATACAAAAAACGTTGATTAATGATTTGAACTTTACACGATTCGGGAATACACACACAAAATCCAAAAGTCCATCCTTATCCGTGGTGTACACAGATGGTAACAAAAAGAAGACCTACATGTGTAAACTCCGTATGGACTCCAACTAAAACGATCAGAATTATTTTACTTATTATAAAACTTCCTTTCGTATTTCATAGATTGAAAATGCCTTTATTGGGTTCAGCATGGCTGAGCAAAAACCACTTTGATGATCAGTGCGGTGGAAAGTTTAAGCTTCAAACAATAATAATTATTATTATGATCTCTCTCTCTCTCTCTCGCTTTCTCTATCTTTCTCTCTATTATTAGAATTTGAGAGTGGAGACGATCAGAAAGAAATCGTGTATAATTCTTCATTCTTCAGGCACTCATTTTCAATTTCCATGAGACTGAAATGAAAACGAGTATATAGGAATTTCAGCATTATCCCACAGTTTCAAACTCAATTTTCCAGGAATTTTTATGAAACTTTGGAACTTCAAAATTGCTCGTGTGTGTGTGGTTTTAGCGAGATCCGTTTCTGTTGGGCAAGTTATTGAGGATATGTACGTATCAGTATATCCCAAGTTATATAAGCAACTGTGTACATGTGAATTGGGATTAATCGGTAGATTTTAGAGGAAAGTTGACCATGATGTGAAAGCATCTCGGATAAAATACATATCGAGAAGCTACAAACTATACACAGTCAACACATAGCTCTCTCTCTCATGTTTGTTTGTTTTTACTTTGGCTTTTCAGGAGCTGGAGAAGGACCGGAGGGAGAATGAACGACTGGAGAGAATGGCCGAAAGAAAACATAAGCAATCGCAGCGTGTCAACAGGGCTATTGAACGAGCCAAAGCACCAATCAAACACAAGGTTCAGATTATTTTCCCCACACACACATTTAAAAAATATCCACACCTTTTTTATCTATGTACTTTTGCTTGCTCAATTCTTTAATTTCTATTTAAAAACGGTATATTATACGAGATAAAATTTATAATGCGTATTTTTTGAATTTTTATTCATTTCCAGAAAGGTCGGCCTTTACTTCCACGCTCTCGCCCACCCAAAGAAATTATCAATCTGTCTCAAAAAGATCTGGACATCAAAGCGGCTGAAGATGAATTCAATTATTACTTTGGAGAGTGACCATAATCTTCTGACTCCTCTACACTTTTCATTTTTCTTGTTCAGATTCATCCAGATTGGAGATTGGAGATGCCTATACATACATAGGTAAATTATGGCGTGTAGTCTATTGTGGTGTAGTGCAAAAATAACTCAGTAATTAAAAACGTTTAGAAGGAAATTTGCTTGGAATAATGTGTTTATTAGTGTTTCATATATCAATATAGGCGTCACAGTGTGCACTCATTAAGAATTTAGTGCTGTTCACCATGAACCCGATCAATAAATTTCAATTGTACCTATACTTGATATTTTGTGGAAAATTTGATTTTTGCTTTGTTGATGTGAACGAAAAAAATCAATCCGTCTCAACCGCAATAATTGGAGGGTACTTATATACATACTTCTTATTGTTCAGTTGTCTGTTTGTCTGACGAGAGAGGAGTTTGAGGCAGACAGATTTTTACGGCTGAACTCGTGTAGTATGCTGGTCCTACTTGAACGGAAGAATTTTGCCTGTGAAAAATTGGATAATTTTTCATAATAAAATCCATTGAATCTTTGGATTCAAGTTCTAAGGAAGTTTTACTGCTGGACACAGTAGCGGACTGTCTCTCATGCACATTATCCATCTTTAGAATCTTCCCCTTATTGTCTTTGTCAACGGAATAAGCTTCATCAGATTTCAAAACCGAGCAGCTCCTCGAAAGACTTTTATTTTTGTTTACATCAATGATTTGTGAACTTTCCCTGCTGTGTATTTGTAGACTATCTTTGATTAAGGGAGAATCTGTGCCAGAAATTTTCTCGGAGACAAAACAAATATTATTGGCGGCAGCAGGATCTTCTACCGAATCCCTTTCCATTTCACGATTTAAATTATCTCGAAGAAAATCCTGTGACGTCACCCACGTGACTTTCTCTTTTGTCAGAATATTATTTGATTTGTTTTGGGGGATTTTGTGGGACATCCCTGCCAAGAGCTCGATGAAATGTTCGGATGTTGTACGAGTAGTCACATCCTTATTGGTATTGGTAATACTTTGGAGTTCTCTCGTATTAACTGCAGTTCCTGGTCGCTTAGCTTTTTCATTGATAGAATCCTCAGGCTTCCAATAGTATCGACTTCGATTTATCCTTTTGTCTGACCATGTGAATTGTACAATAATTTCAATATGATAATGACATTTTGTACTACGTACATCAACTATTTATCATGTTAGCATATATATAGTAGCTATATTCCGAATTCATTCGGACTTACATAGGGAGAGCATGTCTCGCTCCAAAAGAGTGATATCATATTCAAAACGAACTGGATCATTCCACTCTCGTCCAAGGTCCACCTTAAAGCTGTGCAATGTGGATGAGTGACTGGAAATCTTCTTTTCCAGCTTACGATGTCGACTGTGCTGAATTCGATTGGAATCTTTGTTCAAACTCGGAGTAGGCGGTGTTGTTGGGCCTCCTCCATGTGTGTGCAATTCTGGCTGTTTCACATTTCTAGACTTGTATGCTGTACGTTTTGAGTCCATGCTATGTACGTGCAATAAAAGTATATCGTATGTATATATGTGGAATCTATGTGATGTGAGTATTTGGAGGTTAGAGGTTACTTGTAAATTTTATGAATTAATCTGACGATGAGTGCAGGATGTAAACTGGTAATTTAATTTATTAATGCTTATGATGATTCAAGTGAATTTTATATATAGATATGTAGATCTATAGCATCTAGAATTCTAGATACATCTAGATCCAAAGGTAATATAGTTGGGTTGGCTTTCCCGATTTTGGAAAAGCCAATCCAACTCACTTGATCTATAGATCTCTATATACTTGTATTTTTCCAAGAATACTCTAAAGTAGAGTATTTCACATATGTGCATGTGAAAAATTTGAAAATGTATGAAATTCCATATGGGTGTAAAAAATTTAGTCACTATAAGTGACCCTTTCCGTTATTTCCATACCATTAAACTTAAACTTGAAATGATTTATTATATCTTGAAATGGAAAATTTTACGCATTTACAATAGCTACCCACCCTTATTCTGTGTATATGACAATGTACTCGTACTTTCTACGATAAATGTAAAATGAATATAATTCGAAATGTTGGCAAGTGAATTACCGTTTTAATATGTAAATTAAAATTTACATATCGTGCACCCGATGAAAAATGTAAATTTAGTTGACGAGCTCAGTCAA